>VZRW01006211.1:98877-363210 GCA_013398125.1 Aegotheles bennettii | reverse complement strand
CCCCCTCGTCCCCTCAGGGCTGTTTCTCCATATCCCCTCAGGGCTGTGCCCCCTCGTCCCCTCAGGGCTGTTTCTCCATATCCCCTCAGGGCTGAGCCCTTTCATCCCCTCAAGGCTGTGCCCCTTCGTCCCCTCAGGGCTGTTCCCCTTCGTCCCCTCAGGGCCGTGCCCCCTCGTCCCCTCAGAGCTGCAGTGAACCCCGATGGCCGTTGGCAGTGTCCTGGTGTGTCCTGGGCTCCTGAGGGCCCAACAGCGTTAACCCCAGCCACTGCTGCCTTCCCCACCGTTTTTGGCCCAAAGACAGGGGTGGCTGCGAGTTGTACGAGTGCTTTTAAAATAAAAATATGAATAAATCAGTGTCGCTTTCCTCAGCTGCCGTGAACAGCCATGAGCGTGGTCGATAGCCATGAGCATGGTCGATGGCCACGCCGTGGCACCTCACTTGAGGCATGGCGGGCAACGGCGCTGGCTCCGGTGTGTTTTGAAGGTTCTCTTGAGGTGTTTAAAGGTTTTTCTTGAGATATCAGCACTTAATGCCATTTAAAATCAGCGAGTGGATAAGCGTTGCCTGGTTCTCATGCCCCACCCAGGCCGGCGCTGGCTGGGCGATACCTTATCGATGCCTTATCGTGCCGGCGAGGCCAAGGTGGAGGGCACGGGAGGCCCAGCCGCTCTGCAGCTTCAAGGGTTTCTCTTTGGGAAATAAACTCTCTACTCTTCTAACAAAAGCAAAAATTTATAGTTGGTACAGGACAAGCTAGAAAAAACTCTAGTTTCCCTTTATCTGTAGCTTACCAACACAAGCAGTGCTGAATCGGGCAGATGCAGTTGACGTTTCTATCGTTGTCGTAAGTTTTCCACCAGGATGGGGGTTTCTTCCAAGGCAGACAGCTGCTGCCTTCAGGACTGCCCTGTTCTTGTTTGCAGCACACAGGTGGTGGTGATCTCCTGCTTCAGGGCCAAGTTCACTAGCACAAGGAGCCGATGTCCAGGGGAAGGCAGGCTCCCCAGAACTGGCTCTGCTGGCCCCAGGTCTCCTGTGGTTGCACTTCTTGCTGGTGCCAGGAGACAGCAAGGCCAAGCTCTGTTGAGTCTAAAGAGAGCCTGATTTCTTTAAGAACCATGAAAACCACCAGTAAGTTGCATTTTTTTGTGTAACGTTTGAATACTTAAATTCTCTTTGTTTACCTTTTGACAAGAACAAATAGAAACTATAAAGCATCAAACCTCATCCTTTTATCGAGAAGAATTTTAATAGATTTTTGAACACCGCTTGATGTATTTGGTTTTTAGGCATTTGAAACTTTATATATGTACTGTATTTATTCAACTAATTAAACAAAAAAATCCTAGATTGATTTTACTTGAGAAGGAGGGAATATAGTTTTTTTCTCTCTATCACTTCAATTCTGATCTTTCCCTGAGGAGAGTAAAAGCTGATAATAAATTGACTTCAAGTTAAGGTACAATTGTCTGTATTGATAGTTCTGGCAGAGTGAGCTGTGCCCTAATCAGCTCAGTATATACAACTGTATTATATGTGCATCTTTATATATATATACACACACATATATATATGGCTGTATGGATACATATGTGCATGTACTGTACAAACATGGGTACACTTGGTATTACAGTGTCTCCTCACGTGGATGGAGCGATGGGCTATGGTGATGCAGAAGGCCCTTTGAGATGCTGCAGACAGCCTGTAGATTTTTTTAAACTGAGATTATGTTAAGTTTATAGTAGCATTTTTCAAAAATGACTCTTATTTGGTATTTCTCATGCCTGACTTAGTTGTATTAGTTAACAGATTCCAACGCTGTGTTACTGTGCTTCTAAGCCTTGATACATATTTGTGGCATGTTCATAAAAGATATATGTGGGCAACATTCAGCTATCTTTCAGTTTTATTTTAGTGCTTATGGCACCAGTTAAAAATTCCAGTAAATATTCCTGGAGAATTCCAACAAGCATGCGAGAAATAATTAGATTTCACCAGGTCACAGCTGCCCTAGACTGCTGAAAAGTCTTTAATGTGCTGTTGCAAACATATTTTTGACTATTCTTTTATGTAAACTCTGTAAATGAACTTCTTAAGAACATGGATAGCCTTTAAAATATTGTCCACAAAAACCATGTGGAGGGCTTGACCACGTTCTCCATCTTCTTTGCAAAGTACAGAAATTCAAGGCCTCTTGAGTTCCAGGAGAGTGCAGGAACCCTCGTCCTCCACTGGGGTTACTCATATGTGGGGAGTGAAAACATGCATGTGTACTACAGGTGTATCAAACCCTGGGAACGTAACGGGATATTTTAATTGAATTTCTGAGTTAAAATAGTTTTTTACCTGTATTTTGTCTATAAAATTAATTAATGCTTGTGACAGGGAGATTAAAGTTCCTGTCAGACCTATAGGGAAATCGCCTTTCAAAGACATAGCAATCTTCTTAAACGCTTGGGCTGGGAGAGCTTAAAAGGTGGCAGATGGGAAATTCAGAGTATTTACACCACATAATGTGTTTCAGAGAGTTTTAATGCAAGTTTATGACACACACTTGTGAGGTGCTGTTAGGTCAGCATTGTAATGATGGTGCTTGGGTTTGTTGTTTTTTTCTGAGAACCCTGATGGTGTGATAGGAATCGAGGTTCTGGGAACTCCCTCAGCCAAAAGTTGACCTGAGTGACTCTCACTATGACTTGACAGGCATTTTGGATCTACTTTGTCCTGCTGTAAATCAAGTTCCAGTCATAAATGTTTCTGGGCAGGACATTTATGAAATGTTAAGAAACCAAACACATTGACTGGGAAGGGAAATTGAATCTGAGCTCACTCATCCTCAGCGCAGAGGAGGGAGAGCTGTGTTCGAGCACTGAAACTGAACCGTTACTTCTTCGAGCTTCTCAAGGACAGATTTCTTACAGATCAAGCTGAGAGTAATAGTTTGATATTCAATGAAATACCCTGAAATGAGCATTAGTGGTTTTTAGCTTTAGGCATTTATCAGGTTATATTGATTTTTCAAAGCGGGCTGTCCCAAATCCAAGCATTGATTTGTAGAGACATCTAAGAGAAGAAAACACTGCAATGTGTGAACTTTTCTGTGATACATGTAAGGTTTTCTGATACTGACTAATTACCGTTTCTCAGGGGATATGTATTGCAGTTTGTATTGGAGTTTAATCTTTACATGATCTGAACCATTTCAAAATTGGAATCCAGTTTTGGATCCATTCCTTCAGAAATAAATGCCTGTCGGATTCGGCTTTCAGCCTGGTGTCTGTATGTAGAGTATCTTGTCAAAGCTGGCACAGCAGCTCTGTATCAAATGCAGCAAAAATAAGAATGTAATCGTGCAAGACGGTCTAAAGGTATGAAGAGTCTAAAGCTAAATACCTGTTTAAATTTGGGTGGGCTCAAGAGTGCTTCTTTTTTCCCTGACAGAGAAATGTTTAGGAGATAATAGTTGTAATTGTGATTATTCTCCTATTCGGTCTGTAAGGGCCAGGAGATTAAACGACTGCACCTGTGTTTGCTGCCATTCCTCTCCCTTCTCTTCGTGCTCTCTCCCTGTTCTTTCCAACTCTTCTAAACAGCCCCAGGGAGAAGCCCTGTCAACTCAGAAACACCCCTGATGCAACCACATCTCTATTTTTCCCAAGGCAAATAAGCACTTTTGCTTATCAGATCATGTGCTATTGATAGCAAAATTAAGTAACTTAATAGGGTACTTGGAATTGCAAAGCCTATGAGTAAAGTATTTATTTTTTTCTTATTTACAGAACATACAGAAATGGATAGAGAAAGCTGACTGGGTAAAGTCCATACCAGGAATGTTTGCTCCTAATGCTTAAGGCTGGTTTCTTTTTGTATTTAGAAGGCAATTTCCGCTGTTAGTTGTCAAAGCATGAAGCCATCACAGCAAAGTTTTCAGGAGAAACAGAGCTAACTCCTTCACAGCTATGAAGAAACAAACTTTACGGAGTAAGCGACAGGCTTTCTGTACGCGTGACGTGGCTTTAAAGTGTGCTAAAGGAAGGATAGACACCATTCCCTGAAAGCAACCTTGAAAACTTAGATTGTTAGTAACGCCTAGTATGTGCGAGGAAGAATCCTGTAGAGGACAAAACTGCCGTTCTTCTTCCCTGAGGGTATTTCTTACATTTGCAGGTTCAAGTTTTTATGGATGCAGCCTATGCTGAGCTGAGCAAAGCAAGAAATGCATTGTTACACCTGCATCTATGTCTCTCAGTAGGAGAGGTTTTTGAAAAATAAACCCCCTGAAATGGCAAGGCAAAAAAAAAATTAAATAACTCTGGTGCAGTTTTGGTCTTGAACTCTTTTTCTTGAAGCTTTAATTGCTGCTTATGTGGCAGCTGCCTTCATGAACAGAGAGATATGCAAGGCAGTGGTGATTTGTGGCTCGCTAAGAAGGGGCTTGGGGTGAACAACTCCTTTCTGTTTGTGTTCCTGCTTCTGTGTTGCCTGTCAGTCTTTGTGAAGTCTTTGATGCTCCTACTGTTGACTGTTTAGATACCAAGCAGGCATCCATCTTGTTGGATTCTTTGGGTCTAGCACGTGTATATGCACTTGAAGATTACATCTTTAAATCTGCTTTCTCCATTACTCAAGGAATTGGGCACTTTTCAAGAGACTTCTTGGATGAAAAATCTGGGTGCTGGAAGTTAAAGAACAAAGTATGAAAATGTTATCGTAAGTGCACTTAGATTACAAGTTATCCCCCAGTGTTACCTCGATGTGAGGATTATCTCACTGAGCGTGATTTCATTTCACAAAATTAAGACTAGTTCTCACATTAAATATCTTGACTCAAAATGAGATTCTCTCAGACAAAGAAGTATTTTCACAGAGAATGTAATGTTCCCTTGGTGATGGATTTTATGGTGGAATTTTGCCTCTTCTGAGGTAGAAGTTTAAACAATGCGTGTAGCTAAAAGAACAGTTACATTTCCATATGCAGTTTTCATAAATCTTAGTTCTTCAGAGCTACATACTGAAAGCTTTAAATCCATATTTTTTGTTGCAAGTTTATTTTCAGTCCACCGAAATCATTCTTCTCTATGGTCCTTTCTCTTTGTTTTGTTTTACTTCCTGATAGCCTCAGAGGTTTTGCTGCCTCTGTCTTCTCACCATTGTCAGCCTCTCTCTGCCAGGCTTTCTGCATAGCCCTGCCTCTCACCCACCTCCTCTCCTCCTCCAGCAGTGCCCAATAGCTGTTCTTCTGCACATCAAACCCACACAGGAGCGTCTACATTCCAGCTCTTTGTGCATTGATCTTCTGTCAAGAGAAGCTGCTTCTGCTGATCTCTCTTCTCTCCCTCATTGTCCTTTTCCTTTGGCCTCCTCTTACATTTTAAGGAGTTTCCTATTTTCTTTCCTTCTCCTACTAGTCCCGAATTAGGCATGCAGTTTCACAAAGGCCTAATCTTGTAAAATACAGCAGCCTAGGTTTATGCAGATCTATAATATATTACTTACCCAAGTTGAATATTTAGCATTCTTTGTGAACTTAAAGCAATTGCGTGGATATAGTGCTGGTGAAGGCTCTGGGTGGTGATCTGTTATCTCTAAAAATAAAAAAAGTGAGCCCCTTCTTTGCATGCAAATCAAATCAAATAAGCATTAGCATGCTGCTTCGGCCAAAAGCACCACCCTCGCTGTTTGCACTGTTTGTGTCTAGCCTGCATTAACATCCAGCAATAAGCTGGAGTCTCTGCTCTTGCTGATTTGCTTGTGTAATACCTGGGTTTGAAATTACGAAAGGCGATGTGCCAGTGTTGCATATATGAATAACTCAAAAGTGTTTATTCTCAGGAAGGACTGAGTTTACATTGTCTGAACAGATTTGTTTAGTCGTAAGTAGGAGTGATTATTCTGTCTATCCAGAAATGGCTTTGCACGACAGCAGTTAGTGCTGCTGGCAAAAAGTTACAAATTGATTAAAAATGAGTTAACAGGGATTTTGAAATTTCCCTGGCCATGAGGTTACATGTGACGTGATTCTGACTCTGAAAAAGGGTATATGTGCAGAAACTTTATCTCAGTTGAGAAGGCAAGAGGCTCTTGTACGAGAGTCAACTCCACCAGCTCCATCTGTGTGACTCAGTGTGGAAGCTGGTTTGTCTTCAGCATCTGCTGGCTGAATGTGCTGCGGAAAGCTCCTTGAAGCTAAACAGAAAAAAAAAGTAGTTGTAAGGCATATGTGTATTCTTTCACATTTGCTTTTCCCAGTTATACATGATTAATCTTGATCTTACTTTCTACCAGAGAAATTTTCCCTAGGATTTACCTGGAATGTAAAGGAGATCTCATTTCTAAAGTGTTGGCATGCTCAGCATGCTGTTTCCATCAAGTCTCAGAAGCACGTTCACGCTGGAGGGTTTCCCAGAGGTATTCCTAGAGTGATCCTCTTCAGTTTTCACCATGTCCCAGTTGCAACACCTGGAGAGAATGACTAGGAACACTGATGAGTGGAGAGAAGCTCTCCCCTGCCAGGTGTCTGCCCAGAGCCTGCTGGAAAGCAGGAAAGTGAGGAAAAGGCCTGAGACCTGGGAATTCCTTTGAGCAGGTGATGGACATGCATTGTTTAGCTGGTTTGCCTGGCCTTTATGAGGATGAGACTCCTTGAAGTGGTAAGAGGCTGAAGTTTCATGGGAAATGGGATCTGAAGGTAATTTCAAGCTTAGTATCTGGAGCGGTGCTCTATAATTCTTTTTCTTCCTTAATCCATTTTTAATCTCCTTCCTCAAAAGTTTTTGTTCTTTGGCCTTTTGTGAACACACACTTAATTGCTGCTGCCAATCCTAAGGCCTTGAGGGAAATGTTGGGAATCCTGAAGAGAAACAACCTGTAGAAACCCATAACAGACCTTCAGCTCTGAGATATGGGAAAACAAAGGTGTTGTGGCTGAGCTCAGGTTGGATGTGGCCATGTACAGTGTGTGTCATGCAAGGCAGGTGTCTTCTCTGAGGTGGTGACAGCGGTGGCTTTGTTATTGAAGAACAGAGTCCTTCTGACTCTGGATGGTTTGGAGAAGCAGGAAATTGCAGAAGGCAGGATGGAAATTTTGAGATGCAGCAGCTGTGCATTTGCTGAACACTTTTGTCAAGGTCTTGTATTTTATCTGAGTTCCTTGTTTTTCCTTTCCCTTACAGTCATTACAGTGACACGGTGCCCTGGAACAGAGAGATCAGTGATGCAGTGATGCTCTTAGGTGGTTTGGCTTTTCATTTCTTCGCTTGGTGGTCTGGATGGTTATAAAACCAGAATATAAATCAATTTCTAATTTTCAGGTATTATGACAAGACTTGTAGGTGCAAAACTCAGTTTTGCACGTTGCTGTGAAAGCAAAAACTACTTGGTGGGGTGACAGAGCTGGTTGGACCTATGATTTGAATCAAACATGGTATGTCCGTGGTTCTAATTAAAGCATTGATTTATCTATTCCTAGATAAGCAGGTTTTCAGATACAGTAATGTGCGTGAGAAATATTTGATTTCCACTTATTGATGAAAAAAAATAATCATCTTTGTTTGAATGAGAGAAACAGACCAAATTCCCTAATTAAAACAGGAATAATTCTTGACCTTAACAATGGTTCTTTAAAATTGTGCATCTCTAAAACCACCACTGCTGCCTGAGCTAGCACATAATTTATAGTTGTTGTTCACCTGATACACATATCTCAGTATGTCTTTCCATAGATTGAAAAACATGCAAGATGCTTGTTAGAATAGCAGTGTAGATTTATACATAAAACTTAAAACATGTTACAAGTAAAATGACTGTGGTATCCCCTGAGATACAAAGTCTGGTTATTGGAAGTAATGCTTGAAATGTTTGCTTTTGTAGTTTTAAAGCACTAAAACCAGAAGTTTGCCTTGCAAATGCCAGGCAGGTGCAACACCCGAACTCCAGGAGAAGCTCGGGAAGAGCCATTAACAGCTGCACTGGGAAATTACCTTCATATTTAAATGTGAACTTCTAAAAATAACCCCAATGAGAAATGAAAACTCTTAGTTGTTTTGTTAGCTTGCCTAGCATTTGTCTTTATTTCTGTTTTATGTTATTTTGCGTTATTGTTCATGGATATAACAAAGCCTATTTCGTTTCTTCTTGATCATTTTTCCCAGGGGATGTAGAGAGGCTCTGCTTGCAATTGTAAATTCTTTGGCGACCAAGTCATGATTGCTATGGATTGTTCAACCACAATCATTTCAGGCCTGTGCCGGGTCAGCTCTGTACTCTGTGCACACAGTGGAGCCTGAAAGGATATAACAGAAGCGATTCAGGTTATTGAGTTCAGTTCCCTGATATTCCAGGCAAGCACATCTGAAAACAGGCTGTAACAATACAGCTGGGATGTTGCAAGGGCTGGCTGCTCTCACGGGGGGCAGCCCCATCTCCGCTTCTGCATCAGCGCTTGTGTTTGGCCAACCCTTCAGTTACCTCAACTGCCAGAAAATCAGAGTTCCTCCCGAAATAAAATATGTTCTGCTGGTGCTGCTTTTCCATCCAGCTCATGATGGAGCCAGACCAGTGCTGGTTCCAGCACCCCTGCAAAAAGCGAGCGGGATCATCCTCTTCACCCTCTTCCCCTGCAGCCTGGTGCTTAGGTCAGGCAAGCTGCACTCTGGGGCAGAAGTTGGCTTTTGTGGTCAGCTTGAGCAGTACTGCAGGTTTGCTTTTCAGAAGGATGAAGAGTCAAGTTTCAAGCCTCGATAGGGGCTCTGCTTAGTATCTACAGATTTAGTGGAAATACTCTGTGTGTGTGTGTGTGTGTGTGTGGAATGGTTTCAAGTAGAATACATCTGCTGGAGGAGCAGATGATCCAGCTCTGAATGACAGCCAGTGACAGTGCACGTCACAAATCGCTGCTGGCTCAGTTTCACTTATTTGTTTATTTACTTCACCATCCTGTGCTGCCTGCAAAACAACTGCAAAGCCCTGCTGCCTGCTCGTCAGCTGTGGGCTTCGCCCAGCATCGCCGTTCAAAACTGACTTCAACACTGCATCTGTGAACTTCTGCCTTAGAGCTCTTGTATAAACTTGTTCTTAGTCAACGTGCGAGCCTGACATATGCAGCTATCAACTTTCTTATGGTTTATGTCGCCTGTCATATTATTACTAAAACAGTTTTCTTCTTTGCTTTTTAATTTCCGAAAATAAAAAACACTCGGTTCTTTCAGTAACCTGTAAAGCTGCACCTACCCTGTTTTTTTGAAGTGATGGATACCATAACATGCTGGGGCTGTTGCTGTGGAATTACTTTGTTGTTTTCCCGACGGGCTTGAGGATTTTTAATGTGTTGGCAAAACGCCTCATCGAAGGGATCGTGGTATTGGCGTGGAAACTGGCAGTTTCATCAAATTGTGTGGCAGCTGTTCATTTTGTCACGACGAGCAACCCTTTGCTCTCTTGCAATGTGGTGCTAACGTTAGTTAAGATTTGGAGTAGTAGCAGTCTCGTGTGACTATCGATGCAATGTGAGCAGTTACTCTGTAGTGGCCAGAGCAGTGGGGCTGCTGCTTGGTAGCTACCGAGGTCAGTACAGTTCATTAATCCTATGTATCCAGCTACAAAATCCAGCCACCTTCTCATCCAAGGGTGCTGGGAGCTCTTTTCCCTCTTCGGGATGAGGAGAAGTTATTAACATGGGCCATTAGTTCGCAGAATGGTTTGGGTTGGAAGGGACCTTCAAAGATCATTGAATCCAACCTCCCTGCTTTTGGAGGGACTGCTGGAGAAACATGAACTGTATCCAGTGTGAGCCTGGGAATGCTCTGGGGAAACGCAGAGAACCGGCAATTTGTCCCTTGCTATGAGATCCCATCTTGCAGAAGACTGTAAAGTGTGTTCACATATGCTGGGCCAGAGAGCAAGGAGGGCATGGTGTGTTTTTGCCTTCTCAGTTCAGCTAGCAAACACAAGGCTGTGTTGTGCTTGCGGTGGAACGCAGAGGTAGATGAGAACGAAGGCAGCCGTGGCAGCCAAACCATAAGTCATTTACAAGAGTAATGATGAGGCATCGCTGTAACAGGCACTGACCTGTTGCTGGCCTGTGAAGGATTGCACCTTTCCTCTTTGAAGCTATACAAGTTTAATAGTTTTTACCTGAAAACTTTATAATTCTGTTGAATATCCTTATAATACCGTAGATGGATTTGCATATATTTTTCATTTCATTTCGTGGCCGGAATATCTTGCTTGGATTATAGGCATCTTTTTGAAATCCCAAATTAAGGTTCCTTCAAAGTTTTAGGGTTTGCAGGCTGAGCAAAGCCTTTTCGAGATCGCTTCCAAAAAATGGGTGTTGTAAATTTTGCAGGCATTAGCGTGTTGTTTAGAAGACAGAGGTTATTTGATATCTTCAAATCATCTGACTTTTTCTGGGTTAAGAGGGAGAACGCTGCAGACAAAGAGGACTTTTAAAGCCTCTGCTGTCAATTTGTGTGTCCCGTTGCCTGCCAGCTCCTTTACCTCTTTCTGGATGGCTTAGTCATCCACGCAGTTAGTGGCGTGTCTCCTTTAATGTGTGTTTTGTGTCTGTTATTTGAAATGGAGTTAATAGAACATGCCTTTTAAAATTTTAAAACAATTACTTTGTAATAGTATATTGCAGTCATCTGCAGCACAGAAAACAAATTGGTTAGGAGTGCAGGAGTAAATAATCTGCAAGAATAAGGAAAAAAAACCTTTAGAAGAAAAAAAAGGAAATATTTTATGGCTTTTAGAGCTTTTTTTAAACCGAGTGTGACTGCCTCCCTCCCTGTGTGTGCTCTGCACACATGTGCACGTACAGATTTTCCTTACATTCCAAATGTTTCTGATCAGAGCAGCTAGTTTCAGGCAAAAATGTTGTTAGGAAAATACCAGCCCTGGAAATGGCGGCTATTGAAAGATTAGAAGTGACTGAACACCAAATCTTGTAAAAGAATTTCTAATGTAATTGTAACATAATTTGCTGCTGCTCTTGCTCTGCTGTGGCATGATTAAGTACTGAATTTGAATCGGCTTTTAAAAGAAAAATGCTTAGTTTCATTCCACAGCACAATTGGCAACTAAATAAAAGTTCAGACTGAATTTTTTTTTTTTTCTTTTCTAACCCTCTTTTCACAGAGAAAGAAAAATGTACATAAAGTCTTTTGTATTTTGCAGAGAGGAAGCGTAGCACAATAGGCTGCTGGAGGAAAGCAATTCCGATAATCAGTTTTCTGTACTACTTATTACAACTGGTCAGGACTGGGTTTTAATTAAATTTTAGGGATAAAGGACAATAGCGTGTGCTAAGGATGGCGAGTCAGCTTAAACTTAGAATTTCCTGGCTTTTATCCATTTCTGTGCCAACTCAGTAGTACTTAAATGTGTGACTTCAGATGGGATTCGCTTGTATAGAAAGTAATAACTGTGGAGGTTTGGGGAGTTTTTCAAAGAGTCTCTTTTGTCTTCCAGAGTAGGTGTTTGTTCGTGGGTGGGTGAGAGGAGTGTGGCACCTGGTAATGCCCCCATTCTGTGCCAAGCCTCAGCACTCTGTGTTTGTGCAAGAAGTTTGTTAGTTTGTCATTATTTTTAACATAAAATACAGTAATTTCAAAAGGATAAATTATTACAAGCCAATGCTTTTTGACTCTTAAAAGTCTTGTGTCAGGTTCAGATGGAAGTAACCCGGTGTGCCACTACGACATTTAGCGTGACCTTCTGTATAATGGAGCCCAAATAACCTCTCAACATCATTTCTTTATATCAGAGCTGTCACAGGCACAACTTCAAAAAGCATCTGATCTTCCAAGGTGAAATAATGAATCGACTGCATATCTTAACTGTTGCATGATTGCCCTCCAAACTGCCCTCCCTATTAGAATCTGCTCTCTGGTTTGCGATTTGTCTGGCTTCGGTGGCGCTGGGCATTCTCTGCAAGATGAGTAATTACTTGATAAGAGTTCTCACACATTCTGGGTTTTAATGGCCGCAGGTAAATCACTCTTAACTTGCTGTTGGGCACGTATATTGATTGCATTCCTCCGCTTGCCCCCATCGAAGCAAATTTTCTAGGTTTGTAATTCTTTCTTTTAGAAGGAGTTCTAGTGCTCTTCTGGAGCCCTTGGCATTTTTTTCTTCAGGGTGGATACAGCTGCAGCAGTGGTGGCTTCAGACAGGGCTCTACCAACAGATTCTTTGCTGATAGCATCCCTACTTTGCCATGCTTTCTTGTTAAGCCAGCAGACCTTTTGAAACCAGTTCTGTAGAATTCTGTGGAGTATTAAAAAGGGAAAAGCAGAAAAGGGGCTGTCTTACAGGCAGCGTGGAGTTTTGCTTTTGTATTCTTGAAAAATCACGAGGACATCTTAGAATCTTGAACTGCTACTCCCACGTGTTCATTAATGAACGAGCATCACCAACTCAGCATCTACTGCGTGGGACATGTTATTTATTATATATTTCAATAAAATATACTAATTCTGGAGAACCCCCAACCACTATATTGATATGTATTTAATTTATGTGCTGTGAAAGAGGACACTGGTCCACAAACTTCCCTGTTACACTTTTGTGGATAATATGTTCAGTTAAACTGGCATGTTATGTGTGTACTGTGCTGCACATATGCATTGCAGCAGTTTTTCAGCAATGATCTAAGAAATTAAAAAAACCCCACAACAACGTGATAAATCAATACACAGCTTAGATTTTTTGTTTCTCTCTGCTTTTTAGCTGGTGTTACAGGTTACATTTGTTGTCCTGCATGGTACGAGTTGGGACACTTACAGTTTGAAAAGTTTTTAGCCTTAAAAAAATACGATTGTAAAGTAGTTAATTTTAATCTAGAATGAATTTCATTGGCTAAATTGTAAACCACTTGAAAATTGGGGCACCTGTGAATTTTGCTGACCCATTCTTAAAGTGAACACTGCTAGCTTCACAGTACACAGTTGTATAAACAATGTTAAAAAGCCCAATTATTAAGGCTGTAAATATTTGGATTGGTATTTGTCGTAGCATTTCGTTAGGGCAAGTTCCTATACTGTGTTTATTCTGGCTCTAAGGCATGTGCTGCTTTTATACAGATATTAAAAATCAGTATTTTCAGGCTGCTCATTCCCACTTAACTTCCATGAATCATTTGAAAAGGAAGGATGGAAAACAGTGAGAGTTTTATAAAATGCAATCCCAGAAACAGATTAATAAATACTTTCCGCACGCCCCCAAAAGCTTGTGTTAACAATAAACCCAGAGTGGGAATGGGAAATTGATACCTGCTATCCGTTTTTTTCCTGTGTTTGTGCTGTAAATGGTACAGGGAAGGCTATTGAGTAATTTTGCTCAATGATGGGTTATGTATTGCTCTTGCAGACACCAATTTTCTACTTTGGACAACAAAAGCTCTAGTATTTTATTTTTAAAATTCTAATAGCTGAAAAATTATTTCAGCTCGTCTTGCTTATCATGTAACAATAAAGCTTTAGGGCAATTGACCTGCTGACCTTAATTCCCAGGAAACTGTCACATTTCTTCTTTATTCCTTTGTTCAGCCTAACAATGTGACCCAAAATACTACCGAGCTTTAAAGTTTCTCAGCATTGTAAGGTCAAACTTTGGTCGCCATAGTTACAGTTCAGCTCCGCGGGTCAGAGGGCAAATAGATTAATGATGTCAGACACATCTTTAAATGGTTCTTACACCGCTTTGCCATGTGGTAAGCAGCTGAGCATATTTGATATGACAAAGGCCTTCTTAAGTCTTGCTAATAGGAGGATCTTTGGAGACATCTGATGGAAAGGTCCTTTCCGCTGCGCGCCGGCGTTCAATATGGAGCGGCGGTGGGCATCGGCGGCGCGCTGCTTCGGTTCACGCTGTCAGAAGAATATTGCAAAGAGGGGATAAATAGCCACTGCTCCCCTGCGCCTTTCTTTCTGGGCATCCAATTCCTTTGTCCAGGATTCAGTCCAGTGGTTAAAAGCCCCTAAGAGGATGTAAAATAGTAAACTGGAAGAATATATTAGCATTCTTGATGGCAGACGTGCTCTCTCCTTCGCAGCGGCGAGGTGACGTGCAAGCCAAGAGGACTGTGGTTTATGGGCCTGCTTTCTGTTAGTTATTAATAAAAGCCCTTCTTCATACATGTAATAGTCGCACGTATATTAAAAACATATCTAGGTTCTTCCTCTAGATAATGAGACTTTTTAAATTAAAAAAGGAAATACAGCTCACTTGGTGAATTATGTGGGTTCCTGGTGGAATAGGCCTTGGTGGTTTGGTCTAACGTAGCACATTTGTACCAGAATTCAACAAGACTAAGCAGCTATATGATCATTTGAATTTACAAGCAAGCAGCTTTTTCCTTTATAAGATGTTATTACTCGCACACCTGCACTATTGGGCTTTTTTTCAGAGAGTGGTGCATGTTGCACAGAAATGAGAAGCTGTGGATGATTTTACGTCATTGCTATATTAGTTTATAAAACCCCTACAAACCTAAAAAAAACCCCCAAGACCAAGCACAGTACTTTCCTGTGCACCGTGTCCGAGTATCTCCAGCAACCTCTGGTTTTGAAACACCATCTGCATGAACCATGAATTTATTCTTGAGATGGAAATCCAGCTACTGGCCTGCTCCCTGCAGGGGGGTTGGACCAGATGGCCTTTGAAGGCCCCTTCCAACCCAAACCATTCTATGTGCAAGTCACCAAAATGAATGAAAGGAATAAAAATGTTTGTCATGAAGTAAACAAAATCAGTAATTTCCATTACAGATATATTCCACCCTTCATCGAAGTGCATTACCAGTTCACCATCGGGCTACTTGACAGCAGGAAAGTAAAGGCTGTTGATATAAAACAAATTCAGTTGAAGAGTGGGGTTGGAGCCTCTCCTCAGCTGAGTGTGCTGATGCTGGTGGATGGAACAGTAACGTCAGTCCTGGGAGGGCCTCGGTTACCTGGAGCTGTTTCACAGCCTTTTCTTGTGATTGACAGAACTGTGTAGTATTTGCTTTTCAATCTGCTGTAATTAATTGTAGCAGAAGGATTTAGAAACCTGGTGATCAGCAAAGTGCTGAACTGGGGGCTTATTCTGTTGTGTCATATTAGGGGAATGACAAACAGATATCTGTTCTTTAAAATAAGGGTCATTAATACATTACTTCTGCCTCTGAAAGGTGAGTTATTAGCTTTTAGGGTAGTTTTCCTAAACCTTTTTTATCTTAATATTGGGTATTTATCAGATTCCATTCCTTTCAATCCAGTTCCATGTATGCAGAGTTGTCTTTATACCAATACTGATGAAGAAGAGTCCACTCGAGTCATGTTTAAATACTTTTTTGTTGTTGCTGTAAGGGGAAAGAAGAGACTTCTTATTTTCTGATGCCACCTTTCCAGGCCCGTAGGTTATATTACAGCCTCTTCCTTTATAGCTCTCACGTTGGCTTGGCCCAGTGCAGTTTCCTTTTCTTTTGCAGAACACTAGTGCAGTACTCGACAGGTAAATCCTGTCCCCCCTTTCTTCTGGTTGCAATGCCCTGCTCCCCCCAGCCCAGGTTGTTTCACTGATTCTCTCCCACCCTCCCCTGTGAAGGTGTTCTGGTTTAGCAACTGTTTTTTCAGAGCCCTCTGGAAGTAAGTTTCAATTCCTTCAACTCTTCTGCTGTATAAATTCTTGCACTTCTATTCAAGCTTTGGAGACTTTCAAATGTCACCTGAGTTTAGAAGCTAACCAATATTTTTAAGGAGTATTTCTCTCTCAAGGAGTAAATCATTTTGCCTTGGCCTTGGGAAAACTGTGAGGTTTCATGTGTGTGACATATCTGGGTGTACAAAATCCTGCACAACTGTGACTCAGCCCAGGACATGCAACCAAAACAGGAGTAAATATTTAAATGCAGTAGCCTTGGGACAGTGCTACCAACACAGCAACACAATTCACACCGATAGTAACTTGTGGATAGAGCCCTGTGTGCTGGCTGAGTGGGGCACTGCTCCTTGTGCTGGTGCCATCCTAGGACAGGGAGAGTTGTTTTCAGTGTAGACTTCTTAAAGCAAAGCTCTCCTCTGGCAAGCTGAAGAAAAACCAGCTGCTGCAAGCTCTGCCTCTTGTTTCCCTGCAACTCTGTGCACCTCTCAGTGCTTTATCGATATAAAGACTCCACTAAGGTATCGCTGTGGCAAGTGCTGAGCTCCCAGCACTTGTGTCCTCTGGGAGCTGTCAGATGCTGTTGCTGGAGCTGGATTCGGCTGTGATCATTTGATGATCAGTAGTGACACTGTTCTTTACGATCATTATTTTGAATCAGTTTTATGTGATTGACAGGCTCACCTAATTAAGAAAGAAAAAAACCCCAAGCCCTGAACTTTAAACACTGACCAGCTACTGTAATGTGCTCGTGGTGTGGGAAAATGTAAGCACTGCATCCTTTTGTATGTGGATTGATTTAGACATTGAAAATGTAACCTAAGATCCCTTGATTTCTAGAGCCTTACCATATGTGCTTCGCTAGATAGCCCATTAATATCTCTAGGAACTATGTCTATATTATTATTCCATAACACTGGAAAAGAAAAGCATGAGACTTAGTTCCCATGCCCCACTGATGAAGTGTTTTAAAGGGATTTGCATCTCCTTAATTGGTGAAGAATGATTCTCTGCTGGAGTCAGACTATTAAGATATAGTAAAAAAGTAAAAATGTAAACCTGATAAAAAAATACTACAAGAAAGAAAAACATAGTAAGGATCCCTGGCTACAAATCTGTGTGCCATATCCTTCCAAGATAACCACTAAAATCAAGAAAATTTGCTAATTTAGCAGTGAGTTTGTTTGCTGGTGTGTTTTGATGCATGTTGCAGCTGTGTGTTCTGATGGACTTTCTGTCTTCACTAAACCCCCATGCCCTTCACTGGCTTCAGCCGCTGCATGGCCGTGAGCACCTTTGCTTAGTGCCAGCTCCCTTTGTGCTGCTCAGGAGATCCCTTGAGATGACTGACAGCAGAGCCTGCTTTCCCTTATCGCCTCCCCCCTGCTTTGAACAAAATCATGGTCCTTTCTTTTGCAGCTACTTCTATTTTAGCTCCACGAAGCCCCTGTTCTTCTCATGCTCTTTAACGTTGTCCCATCAGTAGTTTCCAAGGTTTCATTTACAGTGAAACTCGAGGCACTGTTACTGGCCTGTGTCTTCCCCTATCTGCAAATAATTCTTCTTCCTTATGGTCTCTAGGACAGCCCGTGCTAGTCACTTCAAAGGTCTGGTTTCTTTCAGGGAAATAGCTGATAGGGATGGAAATCCTTTCCTGATGTTAATAGAGGAGCTCTGATTTATGTGAGATATAATTCTTCCAGTTTTCAGTTTTACAATTCGTGGAGTCGCTTATGTCCGGGGTATTATTAGATTAGGTATCCATTTTCTTAATAAAAAACTTGGATAAGAGGAGGCTCAACGTGAAGATTCAAAAAGGGAAATGTTAAAAAAATACTGGATAGTAGAATTACTTTTCATGGTATTTGGGTTTATACTAATCTTACTGCACGAAATGGAATTGCTCAAGCACAACTTATAGGGAATTTTAGTCTACTTCTGAAGAACAATTTCAGTGTGTTGTAATTAAGTAGCTCCTGATATCTCTGTGCTATCAAGTACTCTGATTTTTTTCTTTTTTTGCCACGGCGAAGGTGATTATCCCTACTTCTTATGTAGGAAACCACTGCTGTCCTCACCTCTGCATAAAAATAAACCTGTTGGAATAAAGTTTTAATGATTTGCCTGACTCAAAAAATTTATTTGGGAAGCTTGAAATTAAAGACTTTTCTTTTCAGTATGAAGCACATTGTAATCGTCCTGGACTTTGAAAATGGCACAAAAGTAGATTTTTTCACCGTAATTTCCTAAAAAAATGAGGCTTGTGAGATGTGGGTATATGGGTGATTGTGTACTGCAACTTCTAAGCTGTTTACCAATTTAAGACAAATGTGAATTAAATGATGGGGGAGACTTGTGGTAGCCAAATATACTGACACGCTGCTTTTTTAATATGAAGTTTGATAAAAAGACACGAGTGTCGTGTCTGATCTGATTGCCTGCCATTATAAATGGTGTCTGGCAGAGTGGATGTAATTTGTGTACAAAAATGAAACGAGCGCTTAAGGGTAGAAAGTACTGCGGCTTTTTTAATATAAACAGAAGCATAATGCAGGCTGCTTGTTGAGGCCTCTCTTTTTTCTATATTAAATCTCATCATTTACTGTACACCACTAGTTGGGTGATGTTTCATTTTAATTCCATTCATAGCTAGCATCTTCATTTTTGTAAAGCATCGGAGATTTCTTTTTGCTCGAGAACTCTTTTGAAGTGCCCGGGAGTGCTGCTTGCAGCTGCATAAATGGTTTGGCACTGTAGTTATGATCCCATTTCTCAAAGGTACACAAGGGGAGACACAAAACGGGGCTTCCCCTAATCCTGCTTACATCCAGGAATGGCCAAAACAAATCAGAGACTATAAAAATAATAGTACCAGAAATAGAGAAAGTCAGGACTTGGCAGGGAGTTGCGGTAGGTACGTTTCTTTCTAGATGTTTAGAGTAGAAACTAAACAGTGTGACATAGCTAGTATTAAAAAAACAACATTTAAAAAGTTGATTTAGCAGCCGAGTAAGAAACAGGGAGGCATTTTTTCCCTCGATAGGGCTGGAGATAGGGTAATCATCTCAGAGAAGGCTTGAAAATCAAAATGCATAAACAAAGTTCAATTTAGTTGTACATGTGTGTCCTTTCAGCTGGTAGACCAAATTATTCTGATTGTTCCTCATCAGATTTTAGTCCTTCTGTTCCATGCTGTTTATATTAACTTCCATTAACCTACATGTTTTGAATGAAAGTTTAAAATGGGCTATGAAAATTGCTTTCATCACTTCTCAATTTTAAAATAAGCATCACCAGTGGATTACTCTGTTCCTATAATAGATTAGTTTTAATCCACAATAATGTAACCCAGAATGACTGCCTGCTTTTAAATGCACGTTTAAAAGTTTAATTTTTTATTTTTGCAGTGATTCCAATAGATTTGCAGCAGATGAAGGAAGAGCTGTGTTTATTGAATGCTAGAAATTATATATTCAGGGGTTTTTTGCTTTTGCAGGTGAGATGCCTTGTTGTGCTTTAATGCAATGCACTTAGAATAGTAAATCCATAAATTGAATAGCCTGAACTTGCTGCTTCTATGTACAGGTTGACTTCGAGCCTGAGTACATTTTCTGCTCTTTTAAAATCATTGGTGATGAATATAGTCTAAGGGTGCAAGAGTATGTATATGCATGTATTTTAAGCATTGGTGTTCGCTGAATAATTCATGTGAAAGCTGCTCATAAAGCCTGGCTAGTAATGTACCTTTGAAAGGTATTACCATCAATATCTGACATGACTTTGATTTCCACTAATGATATGTAACCAGGAAGACTGCTTAATCTGTCACTGTGTATAAATCACTGCATTTGGGTGGTCAAGGAGACCACTGTATTTGGTAGTTGGGGAATGTAAATCCCTAATTCACCACGGGTAAACTGGATTTCTGCGCAGTGCTTTCTATGCTCTGTTGTCGGTCTTTGTTTATAACATATTTGATGGGTTTGGAGCTGGTAAGAGGTGAAACTGAGCAGAAAAGCATTTATTTAATGCTAAAATCCCAGTACGTAATGCTCATTTGAATGAGAACTAAAACATAGAGCAACAAAAGGTGAATAATCTATAAATGAGATACGAACTGCTAACCAGCTGTTAGATTCCACTTTCCAAGCAAAACAAATTAATGCAAAGGGAAAAACCCGAGGAGGGCAGAGAAGGGTTTGTGAAGCTAAACACAAATAAACAAGGAGCACCAAGAATGAAGCAGGAGCCCAGCTCAGTTGCTGTTGCAGGCGAGGATGCAGTGGTGAACTGTTCGGTAATGCTGTACCCTTCCCACAGCATTACCAAACACCTGGATGCAGGGGGCACATACCTGGCATATTTTTTTCTCATTTACCAGAGGAAGAGGCAAAGATGCTTTCCCCAGTGCTATGGAGCCCAGATTAGAATTTAATTTGATCAGCTCTTGGCGAGAAGGGAACACAGGCAGGCAGAAGATGGTGAAGAGCCTCTCAATGCATCTGTAGAAGGCTTTGCTGGGTGGAAAAGTTATTCTGTGTAGTAAGAGGTCTGTTTGGGTGACAAAATATCAGCAACTTTGCTAGAAATCAGTTAATTTGATGCAATTATGGCACGTATACAAATACAGCCACATCCCAGGCGGATCCTGTTGAATGAAGGGAACGAAGGGCATTAGGATGTCAAGTTTTATGAACAGTGAAGAAAACAGCCTTAATGATTTTATCTGGTAAAAACTGTCTCTGGTTTCCAACTAAATATTACAGCTTTTGGGAAGAAGAAAACCAAGAAGCCAGAGGATAATGGAGCTGTGAGCCGTAAGTGGGATGAGCTTGAAATAATTAAAAATTGCTGGAAAAAGGTACTTTTGGGGGTTATTACAAAAGTTTCACACAAAGGACACAGGGTAGCCGAAATGAATTCAAGCCTTTTGTATGTGCTGCACGAAATAGGCATCCTGAAAAATAAATTACTGCTAAGTACTGTTTGACACTCAGCAATGTATTGAAAACTGGTTAAAGAATCACGAGCAGACAAGTTGAACACAATGCAGTCAGTCGATGAATCAATCGGCCATTTGCATTTTATGGAGATTTATCAGGATCCAGGTCGTTTCACTGGATCAGGCTGAGATGATGGATGATAAGTAAACTTGTTTGCTTTGAAGATAATACTTAGTTTGAAGATTTCAAAAATAAAGCCAGTGTCTAAAACAAGGTTAAGGAAAGAAAAAGGGGATTATTTTCCATTGTGGGAAGTGCATCAGGGGGGAAAAAAAAGTGCCCAGTGACTAAAAAAATAGAGCAGAAAGTGCTTGATAGAGGTCCTGAAAAGAGTCTTAGGTAGTAAATACCTTCACAGCTTGGTTGTTCCATTTAGAATTAGAAGTTGGTGTCTTTTTCCCTACTAGCAAATAGAAGTCAGATACTCATTATACAAACCGTGCTGCAATGGGCTACTGAAATGCACACAGGAGTTGACCTCCCTAACCAGCCCAAACCTCTGTAGCATCCCGTTTCTCTGACTTGGAACAGCAGGAACTTCAACCCTAGCCCCAAGATCTGCTGTCCCACCTTGTCTCTTCTCCGGTTTCTCTGCAGAGGAAGATGGTCAGGAGGTAGGAGGTGAATGGGAAGTTGCTAACTGAAGCCCTCTTGGAAAAAGAGCTTCAACTGTTGTCCCTTTACGTCAAGTTGAAGACACAAGTTCTTGGGTTGAGAACTAAGTAAGCTAATAGGAGTTTTTCTTTAGAGGTGAGAGGGTGAAGGATGTTAGACACAGATAAAGGGAAAGTATTGAACAGAACTTAAAAGGCAAAACAACAATGCAGTATCTTAACTGGATCCTATAAAAACATTTCCTTCCCTTTGGTAGTTACCCTTTTATTGTTGTTTTGCAGTTGCTAAGACATTGCAGAGAAACCATCTCATTTCTACATTTGCTTTGAAATGAGCTAACGCACAGCACTGGATTTTCTGCTTTATGACTTAACGTTACTGCTTCACTGTACTAAAATCCTCTCCAAGTTCTTTAACCCGCACAGATCTGTTGATAATTGAAATCTAATAAACAAAGAGAAGGACAGATGCTTTTTCCTCCATGTGAAGTAAATATTAAGTAGACTGCGTGGCAATAGAAAAGTTGAAGTGAAAGAATGTTTCCTTTTCTGGTGTGTAGGGATATTTAGCAGCGTGCAGGAGTGGAGATGATGTGGAAGCAAAACCTGAACAGGAGTTACTTGGTTCTGCCTTAAAGTGGAATTACTTGCATGTCCTGAAGAACCAAAAATCACTAGGCCAAATTTCCTTGGTTTTAATAAAAGTGAACTGATTTTTGAAGTGACTGAGCTAAGCGTATCTGCTATAAATAAAGTTCTATCTCCTATAAATAAAGTTATAAATAAAGTCTTAATAAAGTTATTGTTGCTTTTAAGAAGCTTTTAAAAAGGGAGTGATTCTTACCCTCTGTTCTAAAGCTGTGTATGGAGGGGCTTTCTGTGAGGTCCTCGAAGCCCTCCTGGCCGTGGTTGACCCCAGTGACTCCACCTTGTGCAGAAGCTCACGTACTGCTCCCATTTTCAGCTTTATCTGTGTAATTGTGATATGAACCTGTGACAAAGCCAGGAGTGGGATTTTACACAGACATTTGGCTGACTTTTTTCCCCCCATTGAAACGGAAACAAATATTCCTCTGATTTTGGTGACAAGGTGCTGTGTATATCATTTAAGTACTAGTTCACAGCAGTAATTGCTACTGTGTGACAGTTTGTGAAATGAAGCCGTGATTTGCCAGGTTTTCATGGATTTTCAAATTGCACTGGATCACCAGTCACTGCTGATTATCGCTTTGCGGCGCAGAATTTTAAGGAGAAACAATGCAAAGATGGGGTTCCTTGTAACGGCAAGATCCAAGCTGCATTAGGTCATGTTCGAGGGAGGCTGATGAAGTGTTCTGGAGGAGCCTATTTCTGCCCGTGATGAGCCACTGAGTTGATTGAATAGGTGACTCAGTTCTTGACAGCTGTCAGTCTTAATGTTTGAACCTCTGTTTTGCCTCAGTGATCTTCTCTGATTTTCTTTTCATTTTTTATTGTTTTTTTTGTTCATCTCCTGTGGTCATTTAAGTTCAAGTCTCTGTGTTGCCTCTTCCTTTTGATTGGCAAACGTTCATCACTTTCCTGGAGTCCCCTCCAAAGATATAAGTAGGTTTGAAATTCTGATTTTAAGAAAACATGCAGAATTTGTAGGATAGATGATATGTTTTAAGATCTGAAAGAGCAGTCTAAAGATGAATAATGGAGTTCCCTTTGTCCAGAATAGCTAATATAGGATATATATATATATATATATATATATAAAAAAGATACCTCAATTAGGAAGTGGCTGGCTGAAAATCAAGATGAGATTGTCAGAATGAGTATGTACATATTTGTCCAAATAAATTCTTAAATGCACTTTGACCATCACATAAACTGATTTTTTCCCGATTTTTTTTTCTAGGAAAAAAATCCAGGAGAGGGATGAATTTGAAAGTTGCCCGAATTAAAATTTTTTGTACACACAAATCACAGAACCTCTCTGTGGCTTATAAATAAAGTATTGTTTGTGTTGTATCCGGTTGTGAATTATTAATAGGAATGCCTAAAAAGTGAAAAGCTGCAATAATTTTCAGGCTACTGGCTGAAATTAGAGATGCTTAATACTTTATTTCTTTTAGACTGATTCTTAAAGTGCTGTAGTAGATTAAAATCTTGCAATTTAAAAAAATAATTAAAATAACAAGTATCATGACTGAATGTCACATGCATTGTTTGCATAGATAGCACTACTTAAATATTAAATACAATTTAAAACAGAAATAAATTTATTCCAATGCTGAGACACTGAAGCCAGGAGGTCTCAAGTCCATCCCCAGATGTGCTGTAATTTTGTGACCTATTGCATGCAGTCTGTTAATGTTTATTTCCCTGGCTCAGGGATGTGCGAATAGGTAAGGAATTTAAGTACCCAGCTGAGAAATTTTATTAAATCAGTAGCATGCTAGTAATTATGTGTGCATATAATAATAATTTTTTTTTAATACTTTCCTTGCTGTCTCAAATGAAAATTGAATGTTATCAAGAGGGGAACTGGGTTTAAAGCCTTAAAGTCTGTCCATTTATTCATAATAATGTAAAGAGAAAAGACTGCCCTGTCCATTGCTGCACACAACAGATCAGGCAAAGCACAGTCACCCTACATTTAATTTTGAAATTCAGCGTCATTTTCAGTATTCCTGAACTACCTGGCCTGTTTCTGATTTATAGAAGATGGTGTTATCAGCCACACCATAAAACCCCAACTCTGTATTTACTCAAAACTTGAATATGCAACTTAAAAATAATGGATGTATTCTGTTGTAAGCACTGCAGTATTTCCAAATTCATGGAAAACTCTTGTGCATGTGGAATCTTTGGAAAGGAAGAGGAGATTTTCTCTCTCCTCCTCTTCTGATGCTTGTGCACTCCCTGTGTCAGATTTGCAAATGTGTTGGATCTGGTACTGTGTGTTGCTAGGTGGCACAGATGATAAGAGATGAATTTTCAGTGTTCCTCTAGATGATTTTGTTTGTGGTTGATCTCTGGGTATTTGGTGCCTTTTTTTTTTCCCCCTGGGGGTGGTGTGATGGTGGGGAGGAGGAGAGGTGCTAAATTCAGGTTTATAAAGCAAATAATAAAAGATGTTCACACCTTCAAAAATATAATCAAAACGGTAGTTTGGTCAAAAGTGTGGTCGTTGTGCAATTTTTTCTAGCATGTTTATTTGAGAGTAGTGTGAGTTTTTTGTCTCTGGGTGTGAATTGTCAAACCCAAGATGACATATCACTGGGATTGCTTTCCTGTAGGTGACTACAGGTGATGGGTTTGCGATACATGATGCTGTTTTCTGAAAGAGTGGGCACAGAATATGTAAGTTTGAAGGCAACTTCTGGAGTCTTCCAGTCCAACCCTGCGTTCCAAGCAGGTCCGTTAGATCCTGTGTCCAGCCCAGCTTCCTATGTCTCTAAGGGTGGAGATTTTACGACCTTTCTGGGCAACCTTTTCTAATACTTAACTGCCCAAATGGTGAAAAGTTTTGCCTTCTATCTCACTGGAATTTCCAGTTAATGGAAATCTGAGGTGGCAGGTGCCAGGACATCGTGCAGAGGGTGGACAAATGCACACTGGGGTGTTTCTTACTGGTCCGGTTCTATTCTGTGCGGCGTGTGAGGTTTCTTGTCAGAGCAATGAGGTGAATGGTTTGACATTCCATGTTCAACACCTGCTCTTTTGGCTTCTTCGTTATGGGGAGAAGATTTGTTGCACTCCAGCTATGTTGACCAGAAACTTAGTGAATGTCCTTTTTACTCCTGAAGCCATGACCATTTGGACTCAGGAATCCTGCATTGGGTCCTCGGCACATTCCTGCAGGAATTTTGACTTCTGAGTGGTAGGATCCACTGACCATCAGTCCGAGTGATTTTGCTGCCTGCTCTGTCTGTGACAATCATCAATTACCAGATCGGATCATGTTCCTGCTGCAGATGCTACTTCTCCATGTTCTCATTATTCCAACCTAGATGATCTCTGTGGATGTGTTTACAGCAGGACCCTGTTTTTTTCTGGCAGAATGCACTGTGTTTTTTTCATATAACTGCACTTCCCCAGTTCTTAAATAGCTTGAGTTTGCTGTGGGAGGACACCTCTAATCTCAAACTCAGGCTTTTGGATGAAACATTTTAGTTCAAGGCAGAATCCATCTTACCTCCTCTTACATGTCTAACCTTTAAACACCTAAATGTGAGCCACACATCTCTCAGCTTTCTGTTGCAATCAATGGAGAGAAATAAATCACAGAAAGTGATTCAGCTTGATCAAATTAGGAATTGAAGATAAGTTAGAGTAATTGCTGTCTTAAGCCATTTATTCCTTTCCATTGTCTATAGGAGACTTTGACAGTTAAATGTGAGCGGGTTACATTAACTCGTGGAAACCTTACCTTGGGTGACTGAAATCCCACCTTCCTGTTATTGTACTGCACTTCATACGTTCTGCTCGCTTAATTATGGATGCTGCTTTTAGCAGACAGCAGTTCTGTCTGTTTAATGTCACAAATTAAGTGACAGATACGCTTTGGAAAGAGATTTTGGGGTGAGCGATGTGTTACGATTTAAATGATTGAATGTATTTTGATGTGACAGTTAAGCTGTCTAACTAGAAATCCGTATTTTCTGAGTTCTGAGGAAAAATATTCTGAGGAAGGACGAATAATAGCACTGTGTAAGGGTAGCTGACAGCCCGTGCGTGGTGGTCTGGAATTTCCAGACACCAAGACTATGCAAATGTCGACAGAACATAAAAATAAGTACTTGTGAAATATTGTGCTTGGTCTGGTTAGAAGTAAGACTGGTCTTAGCCAAGCTATTTCCACTTGAGGCGAGCACTCAAGTGTCTGGGAAGACACTAGATGACCTGCAAAGAGAAGATGTGGGGTTTCTTTTGTTTGCTTGATGGTTTTTGCTTTTTTTTTTTTTTTTGTGGCCAACCTTCTGAACCGCTGGCACTAGCTGTCAAAAAACGTTTTGTTTGAAACATGGAGGCTGGCCAGTATTTTTGAGTTAGGAATAAAGGCAGAAATAAAACCTAATGTGGAAGCCTGAATCTGTTACAAGTTGGTTGGGGTGGTTTTTGGGTTTTTTTATTCATAATATTGTGAACTTTGTGGATTGATGGCATGGAAACTCTTTGGTCTAATGAATAAAAAAATCAGATGACCTGTTGTTCCTCAGAGGTAGAAAGAACATGCACCCGGCGCTGATAATTTATGAGATAATTCCCTGCAAACTCTGGACTTGAAGTGAATACTTTTGCTTCAAGATTGGGGTGAAGTTGCAGCAACGCTTGATTGTTCAGGAGGAAAGAGATTCTGACTTGTGGTTGGGATTTGATGTTTATTTTAGAGCTCTTCAAGAGCATGATAGTATTTGGAAGATACTTTAATAGCAAGTGAGGCTGTCACATACACATGATAAAATGCATTTTATGATGTGCTTTTGCAATTCACCAAATGGATAACCCTACGTTAAGTGTAGAATTTATAGACAGAAAAGCATTGCAAGAATATAGCTCAATATTCACAAGTATACCATCTATAAGAGGCAATGAAAACACGTCTCGGTGCTCGGAATTGTATTCATTCATAGTTCATCACCACCAATTGTGAAAGTAACTTTTACTAAAATACTCTGATTTTTTTCCATGTTAGAATTTAAAGCCTCTTAAAGTTTTATGTTCTCATTTTTTTTCAGTTTTGTGTTCTCTCTTCAATAACTTACAAGGAGGTGGGTTTTTTTCTTAGTTTTCCTCGCCCATGTTTTTCTTTCACCAAGAAGGGAAGTGTTGTGCTCTCAGAACGTTAACTTTTCCAACATCCCTGTGTGATATTCATGCATGAATATTGTCGCAGTCTGCAGGGACATTATTCCCCTTGGAGCTCTAGGAAGATGTTATGAGAACTTGGAGTAGAGCTCTTGAGTCCCTTGTTGTAAAGCTCGTGCCCAGGGAGGCAGATGATGCTTTCTGTGCAGTAGCAGCTTTTTTGGCCTGAATCAAGGAGTTCTGGTTGCATGAGAAGTGTTGTGACTAGGAACAACTCCAACCAACCAAATCTCTAAGGGTATAACTGTTGTGTTCCTGAAGGAAGAATGATCAAATAAAAGCTTACAGTGAGGTCTTAATTCAGTCCATGACAAAACAATCTCTGACTTCACTTCATTCCATGTCAGGTATTGAAATGCTGTCTAAAAATCCCTGCCTTTCTAAACATTCTAAAAATGAAGCTGCTAATAATAAACACATTTCTATCACCATACCAATGTAAATTAGAGTTTAAAAAGGTGGATAGCTTTCCCTTTGTATGTTATTATTTAACTGACTCCACAGATTTTGTATATATAATAAATGAAAGGTGTTGTCTGAAAGATTCAGCTTGGGATCTTCATAGTTATTGTAAATTTTCTACATTGCATTTAACATTGGAAGAAGAGTCCTAAAGTAATTTCAAGTAGCATCAGAATTTTGTGATGTCTTTTAAATTTTTGCAGTGATGTGAGAGTGACCTTTCATTGCTAAAAAAAAAGAGTGGTGGTGGTGGTGGGGAGAAAAGTACCTACCACAGGAAAGCAAATGCCATCTACCGTATTTAGATGTGAGTGTTAAAAAGTCATCCAGGGAGAACAGCCGCCCTTCTCCTCTTGGTGTGCAAAGATAAATACATGTGAAACCTCCCAGCAGCAGGTTCTCTGAGTTAGGACAAGAGCTGGTTAGACCTTTCCAAATAAAAAGGTGCTCAAGCGTACGGTCTTGTGGTTATTCATTCCTGACCTTGAATGATGGAAGGAAATGTTTTTATTAAAAGTGGAAGTGTTTCTTTTGTTGTTTGGTTTCTCTGTTGGAGTTTGTGTCGTACACTTACAGATCGTGACAGTGCCTTAAAGATGCTTTTAATTTACCTGTTGGTGAAGCCTGGATCTCGTTCTGGCTGCACACTTCCAGAGTAGGCTGAGGTTTGTTGAGCTGCTTCATTTTGCAGAAAAGTAGTGTGTAGTCCTTTTAAACCATATACATAGCAAAGATTGTGTTTTATTTATTGGTTGTGCAAAAAAGGAAGCATGTACAGTGGGGTGTATTAACTTGGGTTTGTAAACAGTTCTGGGCGGTGGAGTTATAGGGGCAGAGTGCTCTGTGATTCTTCTTGGGGGAAAATCATGAGCTTTGGGATCACCTGAGTTACCTTTTCTCTCCCGTACGCTTGTTAATATAGTTTGGTTATTTTTTTGGTAGCATTTGCCTATTTTCTAGACATTTTGTTTGGGTTTTTTTTTGTTTGTAACCAATGGATGTTTTCCCCTTCTGTTGGTAAGAGGAAAATGCTGACTTTTTACAGTGCTTCCATTTATCTCTTCAGCTCTTGCCTGGGGGCTGTGTATGTGTATATTCTTTTGTAGATCTGAATTATATTTTCTGTCTGGAGATCATAAGTTTTTTTGAAAGCGAAACAAAATGATTAAACTGAAGTCAACAACATTATTTGAAGCTGCTGTATGTGTTTATCCTCATAGTGCTTAATCCTTGACTTTGCCTCAGGCTACTAACCCTGGCTGGTTATTAATTCCTTAAAAATGCCCTGAGCCAATGTTGCTGCTGTTATAACTTGTTTGGGGCTGAAATGAAGTTGACGTTTTTCTTAGCTGCAGCATCTTCTCACCCTAATGTCACAGGATCAATTGGTTACGGCGCTGCTGCTATTTCACCGCGTGCCTCGAAACATTTATTTCTCCTACAGCATCTGTTTAGACTTCTCAAGTTAACGTTTAGACTACCAGGGATGTAACCTATTTTAATGAAAGAATTTCAGAGCTTTTGGAAATACTTTCACTCTACAGATCCTAAGTGGCCTGTTAGGAAGAAACCTGTGTTTGTGCTGTACGAAACAGAAAGGAGCCCACCAGCAAGATCAGAAACGTAGGTCATTATGCTGTAGGGAGAGGAAAGCTGTGAAACCGGGGTGCAATCTAATACTGTTTGAAATGTTATAAGCTTCTTTCTGTATACATTTTGCGGCTGGTTTCATAAACTGCTTTAAAGTGCTCCCAGGGAAATAAAGAGTTGGCCCAGTGCGTTTGGGTCTGAGATTTTCCTCTCCTGAATGTGTGGATGAGCTTCTTCCAGGCTGGAGTTTAGTTTTCTGTTTCAATAGAAACCTTCCTATCATAATCAAATAACTTGCTGTAAAATTACAGATTAGCTTCAGGAGCAGTGGAATAGCTGGGTGAATGATTTCCTAGCACTGAAGCCATTCCCTTGCTCGTCAGCTGGCGCGGGCTGTGTGATCGCCGCCGTAGCGCAGCCAATTTGTGCTGCCGGCCGCCCAGCTTGACTCCGGCTGACTCAGCGGTGATGGGGGGGACGTGTCAGAGGAAGGATGAGTCTGAAGGATGTGACAGCGTGTGGAGCCTCTGCTCTTCTCTGCCTGGCATGCAGCTGAGCTGACGTCCTGGGAAATTCCCACTGCCGTGGGAAGCCTGTGGACCGGCGTGTGGCTCTGTGAGAGCCCTGCAAAGGAGAAGGAGCAGAGCCTGCCTGCCAAAATGCCACCATCTCCTTGCTCTGCTTTTATAAATGTACATTTTTTTTACTTTTTTTTTTTTTTGGTGTTAAACATCTTCCGTTTCCATGGGTTCTTTGAGACGTGCTCTTGTTTTTCAAGATGAGGTAAAACATCTTTAAAAGTGGGGGATCACTTCAACACCTTCAGAAACCAAAACATACTCCCCTTTCCCCCCACCCCAAATTTTTCATTTAAAAGGGAGCTTTGTCTCCAGATTCCTATTTCGAAAATGAGTGCCTTAAAAAGCCCACTGCAGAAATAAAATCCCAAAGCACTTCTGCTGCTTTCCAGGAAGCCATGCCCAGCAGGCATCTTTGAAGAAAAATCACTCAATTAAAAAACAGCTACAGAAGGAGGCTATCCAATCCCACCAACAGTAATATTTAGCAATCTACTTCTCCCTTAGTGAAAGAAGTCCAAAATACAGAATACTTTTAAGTGTCCTGGTATGTCCAGCCACCAGAGCATCTTCCAGCTCATGTTTTGACCGGGCAGATAATTCAGTTTCTAATCCTCGTGCGAGGGGGACAATACAGAATGTTGCTTCAGTGCATCTACATATCAATCTAGAAGGAAGGCTTAAATAGCTGGATAATATAAAGAAAACTTTTGGCCCGAGAAGTTACATTTATTATGTTTCATTGACCTATTTGTGTCTTGTTCTATTTGCATCACATCATCGTAAAGCTTCCTCTGTTCTTGTAGTGCCAGAAATGTTTCAAATTACCATTTAAATGGTAGAGTTAATAATTATAGATAATTAAAGCGAAGCCCGTGTGAAGAATGCTGAAATTCTGTGAATATTGAGCCAAGAAATTATTTTATGCAAGATGACTGTAATGAATATAATATGAAATAATATCATCTGTGCTAAACAACTTCATTAACTATAACCCATGCTTGGTATCTCCCTGTTATGGCAGCCGTGGGAGACAAAGTTAACAAGATGGTCAGCAGTCTGTGGTTAAGAGGCGAGTGGCCCCATGGCGTGGGACCTCCCAGGCAACTGGTTTTGAGTCAGTGAATAGAATTTATACTTCTATGTTTGTTTTCAACGTATTATTGATAGTGTTGTTCAACAGTGGTGTAACAGCTTACTGAAGCCGAAATATGAGGTGGATAACACTGTGGTATGAAAGTGCTGCACAAAATGAAGTGGAGCCCTTCAGCTGCCTTTTCTCCACAGGAAAGGAGAAGCGAGTCTCCGTTGGTAGCTGCATACATTTGCCTTGGACCTGAGCAAGTTGCTGTGTTGTGAGGGAGAAGAAGGGTCTGGGCCAGACCTGTAATTCCTCCTGAAACTCCTGTTTGCCCAGCACGCAGCATGGACCTGCTCCCACCACCGCCCTCCTGCAGCAAACGTTCTCTTTTGGGTGATGGTGATCCCAAAGCAGATTGGGGAACCTGGATCCATGTGGTGCAGTCTGTAAAAGCGACTGAGAAGCTGATTCCGATAAGTGCTTTTCTTATGCATTAAAATCTATGAATTAAGTGCTGGAAATCAAAGATCTTGAGAAAGTGGAACAGGTTTTGTTTCAGTGCTACACTTGGTTCTCCTGATTGCACAGAGACATCGGTGAAGGTTTTGAACCTAGAGCAGAATCGGGCTCGGCGTTGGGTGTGGAGTTTGACTCAAGCTACAGTGGCCTTGTTTCAGCAGCGTTCCCCACCACAAGCTGAGGTCCAGCTCCCAAGTGTGCAGCACAGCCTGTGCTACAGGAGGGGCACAGAGAATGGTGAAGAAGCAGGAGTGGTTGAGCAGAACAGCTAAAATTTTCATAGCTCTTCTTGTGTTTCCAGAGCCAACTTTACAGCATTGGTGCTGGTGCGGGAGCATGCAGGGAGCTGCTGGCCAGGAGGAATCAAATCTCCCCTTTCTTACTCAGTGGCACTGCCAAGGACCATTGAAAGCTGTATCTGCTGACTCCAGTGACAATTTCTATTAAGTTTTCCACCACCAATTTCTATGGTGATGCATGAACAAAAAAGACCACAGCTTGACTTTCAGCTCCAGAGCTATTTTTACAAGGCTGGCTGTTCAAGACAAACAACAGAAAACATTGTCTTCCTAAACTGAGCATATTTGACATTGAAGGTCAGTGAGAGATAATACAACCAGAACTCTGATGTCTATGCCCACACTTGCTTACAGAGCAAACTAAATGATTTAATGACCTGATGACTTCCTCTGATATCTTCCCTAAATGAAATATAACCCTCTTCGCCCCTTTGTCTGCCTCTCAGCCCATCCCCTTCACCCAAAAACCCTTAAAGGATTTCACCTCTGAAATCTGCACCTTCCATTGCCCTGGCCAGGTGCAGCAACTGGAATTCCTGAAATCAGGTTCAGTGGCATCGTGTGACCCCTGCTGCCATTATGCAGATGGTCATTCCTTTCTTAATATCAAACTACTACGAGACAGATTAAAAGGTACCATGTGCCTCAAAGCCTTCCCCTTCCCCCCCCCCCCCCCCTGTCATATTCTCTGATACAACAANNNNAAAGGAAAAATAATCATGGAAACCAGTTGGGCAGGGAAGTGCAGAGGGTTGGTGCCTATTGATGCTCAGACCTGTGCGTGAGCTTCACCCTCCTGGAGCAGAGGGAGGGAGGAGGGAAGAGAGGTGTGGATGTTTTTATCAGAAGGTGCTTTTCTCACGGTGCCCAGGATAAAGGGACTGACATTCCTGCAGCGCTCTGATGGGGGTGGAAGGGTAACTGAATCCTGCATTAGGTGGTTCACTAATGTGTGTATTTTTTCCAGTCCAAGTAGCTTTGCCCAGCGCCTCGGGCTTCTGAAATGGTGCTTTCATGCCACTGAAAGTCTCAGATCAGTACTTCTCAAACCAAAGGAGATGCAAATTTTGTAATTTCTTCCCCCTCCCCCCCCATTTATTATTATTTTTTTTTTAATAGAAATTCCAGACCAAGTGATGGTTTTGATTTTGGGTTTGGGGTTTTTTTTTGGAATTAGCTTTATTGTGATATTACGTGGTTATTTTTATTTGGATGGAAATAATTTAATGCAGCACACGATGTATTGAGATCCTGATTTTTTTTTGGTTGAGTTTACAGTCTTTTTTTCCAATGTGGGCTGTGGTTTCATTACAGTAAGTTCCTGCTTTGGATGCAGAGACTTACGTCAGATTCACCAGCTGCTGCTCTCTCTAAATAGGCAGAATGCCAGTACCAAGGATTAGCTGGGTTACTGTTTGTCCCACCAGTTCTTTTTAAAATCTTTAACTGCAGAAACATCCTTGTGTGCTGTCCCTGCAGCTCGGTGCCCGATGCCCTCCATTCCCATCCTCCTTTATTTTTAACCCAGGTGATCCATTTTGCTGGCACTTTTGGTATTCAGTTTCTTGCTTTGGAAAATACTCTTGTAAATATATTTGTGTTTTACTAAAAACTAGCAACGTTCCATATAAAAACCTTTAATCTCTTGTCTTAGGTGATGGCATTTTGGGAATGGGTTTCCTTCACCTGTTACAATGGCTACAGTATTCAGGTACTGTCATAAAAATGCTCATCACAGGGGGTGAATGACTCTTTCTCTGATAATTATAGAATCACAGAGTCACAGAATGGTTTGGGACCTTAAAGGAAGGGACCTTAAAGCTCATCCAGTCCCAACCCCCTGCCATGGGAAGGGACACCTTCCACCAGACCAGATTGCTCCCAAGCCCCATCCAGCCTGGCCTTGAATACTGCCAGGGGGGGGGCAGCCACAGCTTCTCTGGGTGACCTGGGCCAGTGCCTCACCACCCTCACAGCAAAGAATTTCTTTCTAGTATTTAATCTAAAGCTTTTTAAGCTTATAACCATTATCCCTTGTCCTATCACTCCATGCCCTTGTAAAAAGTCCCTCTCCAGGGATGAGAAAACAGCAGCAGTGAGCAATGCTTACCTGAACCACAGTTTACTCGGCTCATGGAACAATTTTGCCAATAAAATTGCCTCCATCCTACAGTGCCCGTGGCTCAGAGGCAGTGGCTTTGTGCAAGTCCTCCTCAATCCACCAACCTCACTAATAAAGTTGGCCTGAAATCCTAAACTGCCTCCTAATTCAAGCCCCATAGCCACGTTGGTGCTGCTGAGCAGCGTGGCTGTACGGCAGCCAAGGCAGGCTGGGATTTGCCTGGCAGGGGCTGCCTGGAGCACCGAGCTGTGTTTCCTGATGAAAAGGAAGGAGGAGCTGAGGCTGGGAGCGGTGGATCTGGGGGCTGAGGGTCTGTGCGGCGGCGCTGGGAGCAGAGCTGTACCCCAGTTAGTGTTTGCCCGCTATTTCTGTGCTCCCACGGGAGCATCTTGGGACATCTCGTGTGTTTCTTTCTACTGAGATGCTTCTGCAGCCTCCAGCTCTCCCCCTTGCCCAAGCTAATCGTGACAGTTTTGGAGCAGGCAAGTCCTTTAGGGCAAATAGTGGGAGAGTTATGGGAAGACCATGAACACTTCAATGCGTTTGCTGCTGTGCTCCCTGCAGAGATGACAGGTTTTAGCCCAAGTTTAAAAAAGGAATCTGAATTCTAGCCACATCCCCAAGCCAGAGTGGCCAGCCTGGACTGACTGACTTGTACCAGAGGTGATGATATGGGCCAAAGCAGACGTAAGAGCTGAGGTGAGCTGTAGGTGAGTGAAGAGAGGCTTCGGTGCTCTTCTGCTGCTCCAGGGAAGCTGCTTCCCTCCAGGCTGTGGGATTCAGCTTTGTTAGCCACGCTAGGGCGATTGGAGCGTGTGTTTGAAAATCTACAGAAGATTTATTCTCCAAAGGAGGAAGAACATTTTGAGGCCTGTAAGATTCATGCTGTGAGTGTACAGAAAGAAGTGTCTGGCTGGAGCAAGAGAGTAGCTTGGCTGGGGAAGAAAACACGGCGGGTTTAAGATTGTGGTTTCCCTCTTTCCCCCTAAATACCCTTTGGACAGAACAGTGTGGGTCTTTACTCTCAAACCCTCCTTTTTTTGCCCATCACACAGTGTTGCCAGATGAGTACAGTTGTGGTGTGGAGCTGTAGCATCTTCAGTTTCAATCTTTGTCAGCAGCCAGATGCGATAGTGGGATGTGTCTACATTTAAACTGTGTTAGTATGTGTCTGGAGTGAATGAAAAGGGAAAAGCCTTAGTTCAGACCCCCCCTGGATGCTGCAGCTACCAGCAGCTCCAGAGCATTTCTCCCTCAGTTCTTGCTGCTACTCAATGTGATGAGCTCTGCTGCTCCATCACCTGCTGCTGCTGCACTGCTGATCCACCCCAGCCAGGTTGTTTCTCTTCAAAGAGCTCCAAGCCTTCCTTCCCCACACTCATCTCTTGTGATTTCCAACAGAGAACTCAAAACCATCATCAGGTGATTCCATGAATGTGAACTCCATGAATTCTTTGGCATTCATGTGTTGGTTACCTAACGGATGTGTCCTACCTGGAGGACAGTGAACCAGTATGCCACCAGTGCCCACTCCATTCTTAAATGTACTTCTTCCTCTGGATTTAAGATCACTTGAGGAAGCCAAAGTGGTAGTAACAGGAGGAGCAGAAAACCCACCCTAAATATAGTTCAATAAATATTGGACTTTTATACAGTTGTAAAAGTGTGTAGGCACTGGAATGGGCTGCCCAGGGAGGTGGTGGAGTCACCGTCCCTGGGGATGTTCAAAAAACGGGTTGATGAGGCACTTGAGGCCATGGTCTGATGGTCTAATGGTTAGGAATATGATGGGATAAAGGTTGGACTTGATGACCCTGGAGGTCCCTTCCAACCATAATGATTCTATGATTGATTCTATGATTCTAAATATTATAACATGTCATTAATATGCATACACAATTTAAGAAGGCTTTACTTAACCATTTTGAAGCCTGGTAATTTCCAAGCTATTGGAGGTTACTTAATTGGGGCAGTCAGTGTAGGGATATGTCCAATTTGAATTTTTAAGAGATGTTTTCTTAATATTAGCTTCACAAGGTTAACCTCGTGCTCCCCTTGATGGACTGCTATGCAGTGCACAAGCCAAAAGATTCCAGTGTTGTTGTTTTGGGTTTTTTTTGAAGTTTCAGTGGTATCCCTCTTGGTACCATAATGCATAGGTTGTCAGTGCTCTGAATGACAGGAAGAAGAGATGATTTGTTTTGATGCTTTCAGAGCTGGGACCTACTTAGCAAGCATCCTACCCAGAAGATACTCTTTCTTTTGTCAAGTGCCATGTTTCATTGTGTAAATGACATGTAACTGCGACGGCCCACATCTCGTTGGCTTTCCCTTGAGACAGAAAATACAAAATCCTGCCATTTTCAGGGAGCATTTCATTGTCCCACGCACCGGTACTAACGACTGTGTAAATGATGCCTCTTTAATTGTTGGAGAACTGACATTGCCATGCCACTAAAGGATGTTCTCTGTTGAGGAGAGAAAAATATGCTTTCTGACCTGAACAATTTAATAGATTACCTTAAAAATCCACTTAATTTAAGAAAGTTGAAAAGGAGACAGTCATGAAAAGCTCCACAGTCCAAGGAGTGAAACTTTACTGGTTACCTGGACTGCAGTAGCTGGATCATGTTAGTTTATGTTTAGGTGCCAGTTAACAGCATGATCTCAACAAAATGATTTTATTGTTCCCGAAATCCTTATTTTTATTGAACTGTTTCCTGTGGTTGCCAAGCCGCTCTTTTGGTGATTCAGTGAACTCTCATAACGGTCCATCTTGTCCCTATAGCTTTTTTTCTTATTTCCCCATGCCATCTTCTGAGGCCGTGTTAGCTCACAGATGATCAGCAACAGATTAAGAGCTGCTTATGGGCAACCAACTGTGGACTAGGACCTGATCCAGCAAACCATTAGGCACGGACCTCATTTTGCCGACGTCAGTCATGACTATATGTGTGCTTAAAGGTGAACATATGCTTTGGTGTGTTAGTGAATCAGTCTGCAAGCATGTTTGTAAGTTGATATCAGGGCTATCATAAAGAGGAAAAAGGTGTTTTTTTCTTAGCAGTGCTTCTTTGGTGTTGTCCAGCAGAGCTTTTTGGAGGCACCACCTGGAAATTATTTCAGGTTTTATTATGGGGGAAAAATCTGACATATTCTTTTGCAGATAAGATTCATGATTCCAGTCTGGCTTGACTCAAAATTGAGGAAGAGGTGCCTGTATCTGGCTGAACAAACGCTGTTCTGTCCTGAGTTGAGGTTTGTCAAATTATTATGGCAAAAGTTTAGAGGCTGTGAGAGAGATTCATGCTGTTGGTGATTGGACCCATGGTTCTTCTGTGAAGAGAAGTAAAGACTCTCTCCAAAATACATAGCTAGTCCTGCTCTGAAAGAAATATTCCTCATATTGCCAAATTTCATTCATATATTTTGGTAACATAACATAAAATATGTTCTATCTGCTCATGGCATGCTCGTTGAAAGGCAGTGTTCTCCTGTGTAAAGGCTGGTGTTTCTGAACTTGTCTGGGCGATAGAGGTCGGCCACCTGGCTCTTCTACTGTCCAAATGTGTGGTTATTCTCTAGGCTTGAGAAGGCTGGGGTAAAATAACCCCCCGTTCTCATTGCCTTCCTGGCTGCTGGGTGAATACATTAGAGTTTGGCCGTGTGCTTGGATGTTGTGCGGTTCTTGAAATAAAATACACAGATTCATTAAACAGCAGAGAAAGGAAAATGGTGCTCATTGTATTGGTATCACTCCAGTCTTTAGTTTATTGTGGGTATGAAGTTAAAACTCTAGTATCAAAGAGTGGTCTAAAAATAGGCATAAGTTAAATTATTTGTTATAATTTTATTTTGTAAATGTCTTAAATTAGTGTTGCCTGAGTTGTCTGATTTTGCTTTATGCTAACAAAAAAGGAAATGATGTATGTGAGTTGATATAGAAAGGATTATTCAAAGCATAAGTATTATAAATAAATTCCTTCTCAGATGCTTTTAAGAACCTACACCATACATATATTACACGATACTTTAGTAATATGTCTGCTTTTCTAAGAGAATTTAAAAAAAATCAGGATCAGCCTGATTCTTTTTATTTACAAAAAAAAGTTAACACAACTGTGTAGAGTTTTAAAAATATAAAATTCAAATGTTTGAAATCAAGGTAGCTGTAATGTTGCCACATATTACAGATATTAGTACACAAATACATTAAAACAAGAGAATTACCCTTTCAAATTGAAATTTATTAGTTTGAATGTTATTTGGAGATAGTGCAGATATAGAATAATGGATGATCCATTGCATGGTTGGCTGTAATGGCTGCAATCTTCTTCGTTATGAGTTCAGTGCTGGGCAACTGTGGAGTCTGAGCAAGTCATGGCTTTAGGAAAAACAGTGTCTTGCTTTAATCTCGTATGTGAAATGGTTATACTGTTGGTTATACTGATTCCCCAGTTCTCCTCTCAAGACTTAACACTCCTAGAGACCAGATTTCAGGAAGAGATGCATCAGCTTACGTGAAGGCTTCTTCCTAAGTACTAAGACTGAAAAGTCAAGTCAAGTCACAGTCAAGCGTCAAATGAAGAGACTGTTTGGTGTGTAAGAAACAATCTTGGTATAAAGCTTGTACAGTTTGTGTAAAAAGCACAGCTTCTTAGGATATTGCTGCTTCTGCACTTTGATGGAACAGCGTTACTACGAGTTAACCTCACAAAGTGGACTTTTTGAAGCAGCACTTGTAAAAGCCATGTAAAGAGAATCCAGGTGAAGATGCTGAGTTAAATTTTGGGTTTCTTTTGCCATTCAAGCTGGAGATGGCAATTAATGCAGTCTTCTTGATCTTTTTGCATTTAGTCATTCAGCATAAAGCATGAAGCTCTCAATTCAAGGCTCCGTACAGCGAGTGATTGCTTCCTACTGCGCTGAATAGGGCTGTTTCTGAACTGCGACTGTATCTAATCAGCAGAGAGTGGGCTGACTTCACACCAGTTGCTGAAAACACATTTTCATAAGGCTTCTCTGCTGATAAATATCCAACCAGAATTCTCTTCTATGTCGTAGTATGCAGTGCTATTGAGAAATGTTTAGAAATGCGTGTGTAGTATCAACCGTACAAATACGGGTTTGTAATACTTCTTAGCATACTCTTTATGAATTCCTTGAAATGTTATCTCTGTCCCACAGTGTATCTGTGCTGAGCAAACTGTGGCTGGGGGCCAAATCCATTTTACAGCTCTCCAAAGCAGTCTTGTGACCAATCAATCAAGTTCACACTTATAAAATGGCCATAGTGTAAGCACCTAAGGCACTGTGCATAATCCATACTAAAATAAGTACGATGAACTATTGCTGAATAGCAAAGTCAGGTGAAATTAGACATGTGCCTCAGAGGTTGTAGTAGATAAAGGAATCCAGTTCTGTAGGAGGAGACAACTAACATGTGGTACAAATGCACACAAGTCGTAAGGCAGTCACGCTTTTGAGCTGTGAATGGAAAACTGATTGAATATCTGAAGGGACTGAAAGGATAGTGCGTAAAGAAGTTTTATAAGTGGGATGCAATCAGGCCACTGAAACTTCTTCCACAAATTAATGTTTAGCTCTGAGGAGAAGATTATCCTCTCCTCTATCACAATCACAACTCTATGTGCTTCAATTACTACTAAGTTTTACCTGTTGTTTGATCCGGGCCATTGACTCTAAGAGTGGACAGCCCTCAGACTTAACAGATTTAGCAATAGGAGTACTTCGTACTGGCAATTTGGTAACATCTATTTTAGAAAAAAGGAAACAAACTTCAGGTCATGAATGCAAAAACATAAAAAAATGAACAAAAAAAGGGGGTAAAAAACTACAGTTCGTGCTACAGTGTGTCTGGATACTGTGGTTTATTTAAGAACCAATGACATAGAATCATAGAATCACAGAATCATGGTTGGAAGGGACCTCCAGGGTCATCAAGTCCAACCTTTATCCCATCATATTCCTAACCATTAGACCATGGCCCCCACATGAGGGGCTTTACCCTGTTTGATGATCTTGCACTGACATTGCACCCTCCCAGCATCACCTTCACTGGGTCTCTGCTTCCTTTCCCAGCAGGGAGGATGCTGGCCGTGGGAGGTGGGACCAAAACTCAAGCTGATCTCTGCTGGCCACTGCTTGCTGTTACCTGTCTTGGGCATCACTGGCCAAGGGTCCTGCGTGGCCCCCGATATTTACCTCTGTGCATAAGCCTGATCTCCAGGATCTGTCCTCCAGCCAGCATCTTCACCTCCTTCTCCTGCGCCCCAAGCCCCCCCTTTCCCCGGTTTAACTGGTCCACGTGCAGAAGCTCAGTGGACGATCTGCCTCCCGGTTTGTGGCTCTGTCTCACGTCTGTACCAGCTGCAGCCAGCGAGTAGCAGATTTGTGTTGGAGCATTCAAAAATCCAGTTTTGCTCCCCCCAGTTATCTGCCACCCAATAGCTTTTGTGATTTCAGCTACATTTTTCTTGCCAACGACGCCCCAGCACTCAACTATTAGACTGTGTGCTAGGAGCATCCAGCCGCTCCGTGTGTGTTACAGCAGCAACGGCTGAAAGAAAGCGGCGTTTTTTGAGAAGGGGTGAAATAGTTTAGATAGTGCAGAGTTTATTCGAATACATCCATCCCGTATTTAATATGCAGGTAGAAAAAATTGCTTCCTGTTCTGCTAATCCTTGGCTGGATAATTGACAGCCTTCTGGAGCTCCATTTCTAGCCTTTTCAGCTTTCGTTGATAAAGATGCAGAGAAAGACAGACACGTACAAAAGGACTGTATATAGCGTATAATTCATTTTGTAGAGCTAGAACATCTAGCTGAATGTGCCATTGATTTACCCTGGCACTAATTCCTGGTGAGTAGCTCATTTTGAACGTAGCTACGAGTTGGCATATTTGCAGGAGCATTGAATTCTGGCACGCAGTCACAGTTGTATTAAAAACATGATGTGCAGTGAGTCTGGAGAGCCTTTGAAAGCGAGGTGTCAATAGAAGCTAGGAGTTGCATTGTTATTCTAGGTACATATGGTGTAAAAAAACCAAGCCGAGTAAGCTATATGTGTTACCAATAGTGTGCAGTTTGTGGCATGGATTTTTCTTGCAAAATGCATTTATTAAAAAATCGTCCTCAAAGACACTTTGAAGTCCATATGGTATCTGTTATGATTGCCTTAATAACAATAGCGTAATTACGGGCATTATATCTTTATAAGATTGAATGTGCAACAAACATTGCTTGTGAGCAGCAAGTTTTCATAAGAGATGGCAGCTGTTTTAGAACTGAAATTATAGCTTATTTATCATGTGTGTACATTCGAGCTGGGCGAAAAATAGCTAAAGAATGAAATCTGCAAAAGAACTATTTCTTGCTAAGTGTTATTTTGCAATAAAAAAGCTAGTTGTGTACTATTGAACAATAAGAATGGGTTGGTTGGAAATAACATATTTCTGTAAAATAAGATGTTTCAAAAGAGTGCCTCTAGCTTCAGAATCTACCAAGTTACATTTTTTTCCCTTTTCTGGGAGAGGAGGAGGACAAGAAGTGGGCGCTCCTGCGGAATTGGAAAACTTTGCTCAGCAATGGAAAGTTGTAGTGGAAAATGTTGGACTAAAAGAGAGAACTAATCATCACCTCTGTAAAGCAAGGATGGATGTGGCCCTGGTGAGAACAGAGGGGAGAGAGGGATGGAGCTGCTGAAGGTTCATCATGTTTTGTATAGATCTCATAATGGAAAGTCTCTGCACTCTGGTCTGGCAGGGACAGCACCGACCTCCAACCAGCAACCCTTGTACGATTGCCCTGAGCATTAGGTACAAGAGTGAGCTGAAGTGAAAAGTTCAGTTGCAAGAAGGTTAACTCCAGAGTAGGGTTCTCTTTTCTCACTCTTTGGTGTTTTTTCTAAACCTGTGCCTGTTGGAAGAGGTGGTGAGCACCACCCGAAAATTTCAGGTACCTCAAGCCTTTTAAACACTATCATCTTGACGTTGGAAATGAGGGCCAAGTCTTTAGGAGAGGTTGTATTGTAACAAGGAGTATTTTAACTGGAAGTTAGTTTTATACTGGTATTTACTTGTCTGAGGAATCTTACAGGTATCGCTTACAGGTTTTAGAAACTGGTTGGAGGTTACAGAAAATCCGAAGTTTTAGCTTTGTCCATTGTTATTGCAGAGACTCTCAGAGCTGAAGGAATGTGAGGTGGGAACTTGCAAAGCTGTATTGAGGAGGTGGGGCTGGAGAGGAATTTGGGTGGGTGTTTTCATTGCTGCAGATGAGTGAGACCGTGGTTTCCAAGAGGGGGGAAAAAATTACGTGCAATGCAGATGAACAGACATTCCATAGAAAGGCTTATAAAGCATTAAAACTCATGCACAAGTAAATACTGTACAAATACAAACCAGGGCTCTTGCATATACAGAAAGGAACTTTTGTTCCATGTGAAGGATCACGGCACAAAAAGAGTTTTCAAAATATTATAAGATTGTTAAAAACGAGTTCCCCGGCATAAATTAATGTGAAACTTCTGGTGTTTGCTGTGAGTGAGTGCTCCATTGGTTGTGTCTCATTGAGATCTGAAACTAGGAATAAGGTTGACAGCTCAGATTTACCTTGTGGTGATCCTCTGACAGTGCTGTTGGACAAATCCCGTGCAGCAGAGGAGAAAGGTTGATCCGACATAAACCAGGCTACAAAAAGCAGCTCCAGCCATTCTGAAAATCCTGAACACTGTGAGGGAGAAATAAACGTGAACAGAAATTCTGTATAATCCCCGTTCAGGTTGTGCACCACGTTCCTGAAGCTAACGTGCCTGTGGACACACTGAACGAAGGGCTGTTGCCTGGAGGGCTGCTGGCTTTGTATATTATAAAGAAAACCAAGGAGAAGTGATGGGGAAAAGGAGAATTCAAGGAGTGGGAAGGTTCTGAGTTGCTGGGAAGCATCATTGCTGGCATGGGCTCAGGGGCCAGGCTCAGGCTGCATTCACCTCCTGGGTTTTATCTGGATTTAAACTCTCTTAATACATTACCAGCATTTGCTCTGCTTGTTACACCACCTCTTGGTTTTGAGGAGCTATTCTGAGGGCTGCAGCCACGCAGGCTGAAAGCAGAGGCCCCTAGATGATGAGCTGCGTGGCCATTTTCACAGGCAGAGGCATCTTAAAAAGCTCTTCCCCCAGCTGCTCACTCCTGCATCTCTGCTGCTGCTTGGCACCCGCTGGGATCCCCCGGGACTGCTCACGGAGCAAACTAATCCCCGGGAGTCTCCGGCTGAGCACTGCTGGTGCCTTCCCAACATGAAAACAAGTGTCTGCTTTGAAACCTGGCTGCGGAGAGTTGACGTGCTCTGACAATTGACATGGGCAGCAGAGAGATCTCTCTTCTGTATGGAAGAGATTTTTCCAGATGGCATCACAGAAAGAAGTACCATATGATGGTTTGCTTTGAAAACGCTGTGTAAACTCAGGACTCCTCCTGGCTTTGTAAAAAAAAAAACTAGTTTGGGGTTTTTTTCCCTTTTTTTTTTTCTTTTCAGGATCATTTTAAACATAGTGGGGTGCCAAATCCTTTGAACGGCGAATACTGGCAGGCTGTATCATATCTCTTTTGTGATAGAAATTACTGTCAACAGTGGGAGAATGTGATGTTGACTATCTATGCAGTGATAGTTGTGTTTAAGTAGCTTTAAATTGTATAGATCTTGTTAATCTCTCTGAAAAACCATTATGAAATGCGGTGGAGTTTAATGGCCTTGGGTTCTGTTCTGTGGCTGCATAATTTTTAATTTTTTATTCTTACCAAAGCTACGAAATGGTTGCTGATCTCATAATTTTATGGAAATGCTGTGTAAAATAACAACCGTGTTACTGACTTTTGTCTGGAGTCTCTGATGTGATTTAGAGCAAAAGTTTTAAAAAAACATTTTGCAAATTGCCAGAGCTCATTACCTAATGCACTGAATTACAGATGGAAAGAAGTGCTGTAGTGGGTTAACACGAGTATAATGGCTGATCCTCTTGGGACCAGACTGCACTGTCTTTAAAATGTGTACATCTGAAGTGTGTGAAGGTATAATTTTGAGGCCCTACTCATTCCAATGTTGGCATTTGCCTAGGAAATTATTTTACTGAATTCCAGATTGCTTTGCATAGAAATCCAATAAATAAGGTTATGCTAGACAGGAAAAGTGATTATTATTTTTTTTCAACAGCAACATCAACAGATTTTCCAGTGGCATGGAAGCCTGATTGCAATTTAAAAGACTTGACAGACTACTTTTCCTTTCGGAAAAATGTTCTGTGATCAAAAACTTCAGAGTTCTGATGGAAAAACAAATTGGAGCTGGAGGGGAAGTTTTGCTTCTAGGAGAGAAAAAAAGTTTTTTTAGCATGAAGTGTTTGGATCTGAAACAGCTTCCTAGTTCTGATTTTTGCTAACATAAGCTTGTATTAAAATATATATATATGTATATCTAGAACAAAATGTTACACCGAAACTGAAAAAGTAAAGTTTTCTCATTTTCCAGAGATGAGTTGCAGAAGCTTATGACTGTCTTTTGGCTTTTTTCCACTTCAGAATATGAAGGGATTTAGATGTGGAATATTTGGCATAACAGAAGAGGTAATTCCAACTGAGATCTGGCTTTGCAAAGCACTCAGGTAAACCATTGCAATTTGGGTTTAATTCTTGCATTTCAGGCTTTGTAAGGTGCACCTTACAAACCATCCTGGACGCATCGGCTGGTTGAGTGTTATAATTAGGATTTGAGGAGATAAATCGTGTTGCTTAAAGAGGTTTTGGTTTCTAAGGAGAAGAGTGTATTTCTGAGATGGCATGACAGGTTTGCTGGGTTCTGCCGACAGTGGTTGAGCGCTATTAATATTCAGGAGTACTTCGCCTGTCCTGGTTTCCCAATTTAGGAGTTACTCCAAGACGTTACAACTATTGCTGCTGCAGCTGCTGCTGGTTGTCTTTGCTTCGTGTGAAGCTGGTGTTTGCGAGTGAATGAGCCATCTATTGTGATGAATCTTTTGAAGAATTATTTTAGGAAGCAGTCGATCCTTCAGAGTTATTTTTAATGACGGAACTGACTCAAGGAGGAAAAAAAAAGTCCTACTGATTACATCTGTCCAAATTTTCTAGGGGTGTAATGTCATTCATTAGGCTGATACAGGTCTTGCTAGGGTTTCCACTTCAGCTGGAAGACTTACTTTCACTTAACTGGATGTTAAATCTACTATGAGTAAAGACCCAACAGGCTTGTAATTAAATGATTGTAACACTGGGCTCTCTTTTGTCTTCTTGGCGTAGTCATCTGCATCTGAGACCCATCTGCAAACTCTGTGGTGGTGAAAACGGGCTGATTTATGCCACTGTGACACAGCTACCCTTTATGCTGACAGGAAAGGACACGCGATAGGATCAGACCAGACTTTATTTACAAAAAACCCAGTATTTCTTCTGTAAAAAAAGACCCTTACACAGAGCTAGGAGAATTTCCAAAGTGATTCATTATTTTCACCTATTTGTTTATTAAGTTCTGAACATTACAGGGGACATTTCTGTTATATAAATTGAATGGTTATCAGAAATCAGTTTTCAGGGGAGTATTCTGGTACCAAAGCTTGTCTGCTCTTAAATCCTGGAGTGTGTCACAGAGAGTTTTGGTAGAACATGCAGAAGATATTGCTGTGGTGTAATACACATACCAGAGGGGATTTGCATTGAGTTGCTGGTAACCACAAAGAACAGAGAATTTTCCTCTCCAAGTTCCATTGTCAGAGATGGTCTGACATGGATTTCAGGGGAGAAGGGCCTGCTTGACATGATACAGGCTGAGTTTTGCTTTTTTGCCTTTGTGTCTTGAGATGAAATCAACACCTCTCTTGTCCTCCAGGAATAGATACAGAAAAAAAAAAACAACTAAAAAAAGCAGTATAAAATTACCTGGTTTGCTTAACAATCAGAATAATCAATTTATTCGATATAGCATGCTGTTTTAAGGCCCATTTTTAAATCTAACCTGTTTAGGCTAGAAAGAAACTTGAAAATAAAACAACATCAGAATCTTAATGCGTTTGCAGACAAACACCTGCATATTCCCACTGAGTAATTCTGCTGCTTAAGTATTCTTTGCTCTTCTGGTTCTGTATCTGCTTGTGATCTTCGGGATGATTCCTTGGAGATCAAGGAGTCAAGCCAACCAACACAAATATAAAAGTGTTGACAGCAGAGGAGAAATCTGCTTCTTTGCAATCTTAATCTTGGGTTTGTCCGAGTTTCAGCACTGTGCAAACCACTGAAGGACTGGGGGTATGACCACTGTTGTTTGGGTTTTTTCTGAATATAACACTAATGTGAAAGTGAAAAACCTTATCTTCAACTCACATAGTCCTTTTTGTCATTCTTAGTTACTTCTTGCTGCTTGATTAGACTGCTCTTACTTGTTTGACTCATAATACTCATTTTAATAATTAACCTGTTCCTTTCTGGTTCTTATTTGTCCAATATATTTTTGCTTTGCAAAAGAATGTAGACGCTGTCAATAGAAATGGATCTTTTAATTGCGTTCATCACCTTGACTTTGCCAGAGAGGTTGGTGGCCCATAAACACTGGGAAGACAAAAAAAATCATAGCTTTTTTTTCTTTTTATTTTTTTCTCCCCAAAAGGCAAAGAATCTTGATTTGTTAGATACTAATATAAAGAATATTTAATACAATCTAAATAAATGGTGTATTGATAACAGCAGCAATGCATGAAGAAGAATAGTACAGAGTACAAGTTATTTATAAGAAGTAATATTTTTCTAATGAAAAGTTGTTGTCTTTATATGTTAGTCTGCAAGTCTCATGTTTAAAATTTGATATGAATATTCAAGGAAGGTTCTTTAATATGTTAAAATTACATGTATATAAAAGTCTTACCTCATATTTGTTGGCTGAAATTTGTTTCCTGCAATAGGAAAATAACAGGAGTTTTTTTAATTAAGTAACATTTTATTTGGAATACATTCTTATTCAAATTCATTTGTTTTCATTCTGTCATCAATTAAAGAAAGAGCTTCTGGAGATGATTTGCGTACCTGTATGCCAAGATAATCAGGTCAAAATGCTGTGACTTGTAAAGTCTTTTTGTTATACATATATTCCAGACAATTCCATCTATTTTATTCTCATCAGAATCAAATTATAGCAAATACTTGCTGTACCCAAGATCCTCTGCTCCCCAAGAGCCCTTCAGAATTACTTTTAGCATTACCTAAAAATACTACTGAATTTAAAAGCACCAAAAGCAGAATTTAAGCTGATTACATTTAGCACCTTTTTGTTCTGTAGGTGACTGAGGCTCACTCCTCTGTAAGCCAAGCATTTCTGGAGGTTTTTCCATTTGCACACTTTGCACGTGACACCTTCCAGGATAAGGCTGATGCCACTGAAGTTTGTTGTCAGATTAGTAAAGAAAAAGCAAGCTCTTACGTCAAAGCTGAAACTGGAAAGGATGTAAAAAGATATATATATATATTATTTGCTATATAAATGAGGAACATAGCAAAAAAGTTCTATTTACAGAAGTTCAGTGACTAGCTCATTCTTTTGTAATTTTGGGGAGGAATATACAAATTGGTGTGAATGCTCCCCACTGAGTTTCATTTTTCTATTGACTTTGTGTTTTATTTTGGTTGTATATTACAGTGTGTTGTGAAATCCCTGTCTTACACTCCTCCTTGAACCTTTTCAAGGGGTCTAAAACTGACCACTTAAAATCAGTGCTGAGTTTGCGAACTGTGGACAAAAATAAGTGCTTTGATTATTCAATTGTGAAGAATTTAACTAATTTTTGGAGAGCTGAGGCTTCAAATTAAGCTGTACAAAGTCCAAAACTGTTTTTCACTGACTTCACATTCTTTTAAAACAACCAAGCTTTTCTTTTTCCTGCCTGGTAAAAATCCATTTGCTTCTAACTATCATAGATGATAACCTAAGGTTTGGCAAAATTACTTTGCCTGGACTAGAAGTGATGCTGCTGTCTCATGTGGTTGACAATTGAAACAACATGCAGCCCAGGAGAGGGGGAGCAGAGAACCATGGAAGCCCCACGAGTGAGTGAAGCCAGTAAGAGGCTTCTTGGTGTCTCTGGAAGAAACTGGAGAGATTTGTGCTACAGAAAACTTTCTTGTTGGAGACTTAGTGTGACATTTCCAAGATGAGGTGGCATGTCTCAAATGCTGTGAAGGTGCTCAAGAATGGAAAAGGTGAATTAATTACCCGTGGTGCAAATGGTTTCAGTGAGGCCATGGTCTAATGGTCTAATGGTTAGGAATATGATGGGATAAAGGTTGGACTTGATGACCCTGGAGGTCCCTTCCAACCATAGTGATTCTATGATTCTATGATTCTATGTGTGAGGTGGCAGATGCAACGCCATTATCTTGAACACAGCTTGGGAAAGCTGAGGATTGTGAGCTTCTTATGTTCAGGGTGAGTTATTAAAAAGTGTGATAAAAATTAAAACTTTTAACATATGCATAAATACAGTTAGTGCCGAGTTCAGAACATGCAAAAACCAGGCTTTCCATGCAATGGCTACTAAGCTTGTGAAGCTTGTTGCCAGAGGGTATTGCAGATGCTTATGGTTTAGAGAGAGGCTGGATGAGTTCATGGATGAGAAAGCCACTGAGGATTATTTAGAAATTGCAGCCAGTGGAGGAATTCCCTGAGCTGAAAGCGTATGGAGTATTAGGAATAATAACTGTTTTTGGGAATACTGTGCTTACTTATCCTGTTCTCTTACGTTTTCTGGGTCATCTTTTCATGGCATCTGTTAGGAGTAGGATCTCGGACTAGGTGGATCTTTGCTTTGAAATAGTAGAGCAATTCCCGTGGTCTTTTCTTCCAGAACACCATCTGCCATGTATGAGAGGCTGGGTACGAAAATAAACCAGCAAATGGCAGAAAACAGAGTCTATTAGAAAAATGCCATGGCAGTGTGCAAGGAGGTCAGTAGACCAGTCATGTATCCATGGTGTTATCTCACTGTATTCCTCTCTTTCTCCCTGCAGAGTAACGCTGAGTTATCAATGCGAGGGTAAAGAAATGCTCGAAGGAAAAGTAGGGCAGAGCCTCTGAGTTGTGCTTGTCTGGAGGGTTGAAAGGAATTGCACAGTCTGTTTCTTATCCCATGCTTTGGCTTATGGTACAAACATGGTTGGGAATGTCTGGAGGGGAGGTGGAATAGTAGTGTTTGCTTTTGTTTAGTGGCTTGAATTCCTTCCTCCTGATTGCCTGTCATTAGCCCTGAGTTTGTGCATCGTTGCGCTCTGGGCCCTGTGAGCAGCATTAGCTCTTTCTCTGGGCTTGGCGTTCATCTCATCAGTTCCCAGGCTAGTGTATGGAAAGGGGAGGAACAAGTGCTTCTCCCGAGGGCAGGAGCTTTCAGATCTTGTTTGGCTGCTCCTGTAGGAAGTGGCAGGCTGTCTTTCTTGTGCTGAGATGAGTGGACGTGAGCTTGTCAGCAGGAGCGCTCGTTCCCTGGAAGCAGGACGTGGAAAAGGCAATCACAAGGGGCAGGGTAAAACATGACCCAATAAGAAATCATATATAAAAAGCAAAGTGGACTTAAAACTCACTGTGAACCTCCATGTTACTGCAGAATAAGCCTTACTGAAAAGTATAGTCTATGTGTACTGGATCTTCTTTTGGGAATAAATGGCACATGTGGCCTCATTTTTACTACAGTCAGTTGCCTCATGGTACTGGCCCTCTGTCTTGGAGGACCTGGATTTCTAGGGGCAGGCAAGGGATTGATTTCCTTTCCTGTCTTCTTGCAAGAACAGGCTGTACCTTGGATCTTTTAATTTTTCAATTCCTGAGGCTGTAAGTCAGAGCAGTGGCATATGGAACTGGAAGAGCGGAGGTCTTTGGCTTCCCATTTGTCCAGCCATTGGAGTCTTAAAATAGTAGGATTAGGAAACATCCTATTAAAACTTTACATGGGAAAGTATTGCATTTATGTGACTTTGTAAATTTTCAGGTTGTATTAAGTTATAATTTTTACAGAACCTGCGTAGAAGCTGTGCTTCATTTTACAGGCTCAGCACAGTGTGATCTGGCCCTTGCATCAGAGAGCCATGTGTCTACATAAGCAGGTGGGCAGTAGGACTGCAGATTTTATGTGGGTCCTCACCATATTGAATTATGTGAACAAACCTTCTGCTTGGGGCTGCTGCGGGGTGGATGCACCATACAGTGGTCCAGGGGCACTTGCCGAGGGTGAAACCATTGTCTGCTTTGTCCCTGGATGCTGTCACAGGGATCTCTCTTCCTGGTGGCAGAGCAGGCAACACAGTCACACTTAGAAGGCTGCAATTCTTTTAATTGTAAGCATTAGTTTAGGGTGGGGTTTTTTCCACATAATTTTTTTGGCAGCCTATTAGGACCATTAGATTCTTAAGACCTCTAGTTAGTGATAGAGGATGCAGTGGTGTTCAGTTTGCCATATGCAATGAGGTATTTTATTTTCAGTGTTGGAAAGGCAGGGTTCCTTTGGAAAGAAAAATCAGAGGAGAAATATGATTGCCAGTGAAGCCTAGATAACTCTTGTAATATATAAGATATATATTCTTGGGCAATGACTTGTAGTGCGATAGTTTATGAATTTATGATTGTTTGCAGAGGTGGGTTTTAAGCAGGGTTGTAATACTTTGTGTTTTTAATTACAATTGATAGCGCTGAAGCCAACAGCAGAAAATAGTGTGATAGAAAAGCAAGCAATTAGGGTCTTAAAACAAAAATCAAACCCAAACCCAACCCTCTCCAGAGGCAATATTGCTAACAATTTTTCCATTGTTACACAGTGTGGATTCAGTTTTTGGTCCACAATAAAAGATGCTGAAATAGACTTCCTAGAATTGTGTCTGTGAATAATCATCCTCAGTGCATCTAGAAGTATTGGGGAATATCTGCTGGTAAAAATTGCTCATTCCCTGGCCATCAGTGTTTACTCATTTTAATTAGAGAGAATCTAGGATTGACTGGCATCTTTTCCATATCGTCTGTTGAAGCTTAGAAAAACCTTAACTGTTTATGTGCCTAAGTAGCACTTCTTAATTTCTGTGTAATTTCTGAACCTCCCTTGTGATAATCCTGGTGCTTCCTCAGCAAAGTTTCCACTGATTGTGATGGGACTTGGTTGATAACTTGTTTAGTGACTCTTGAGTATTGAGCCAGTTGAAGTTAATTCATTCTTTATGCACCCAAGCTGGATTTTACTGCTTAGTTTTAGGTAGGTACATTATGTTAATAAGAACAGAATGCTTCTTAAATAACCTTGTAAATCCTTTTCAGTAGCCAGCCTTTGGCCAGTGTTACAGGCAGAACTTGTGGAATGTATCCTTCATTGCATCCAGGATCCCAGGCGTGGATGAAGGGAGGAGAACCTGCCTTGGAGCAAGATGTTTCATCGTGCTGTGTCAAGGGAGAAAGAAAAGGAACAAATTTAAAAAAACCCAAACAAACCCAAACAAAATGTATGCACAGGCAGTTTCCTAGGAAGGTTGTTGTGGCTGCTGAGGTGAAGATGCTTGCCAGCTCTTAGAAATATTTCCTTTTGAATCTTCTGGTTTGTGAGAGGATCCTATTTGGTTAAGCAACCCAGAGAAATGGAAATAAAAGGCTTTCACTGTGTTTTCATCTAAATACCCAATCTAAGTTAAGAAGATATATGATTTTGGCCCATAAGAATTTTTTTTTTCTTCTGGAAAGGACTTTGGGAAGTGGGCCTCACTAGTTTTGCACTTGAGCATCTCTGCTCAGCCTGAGATAATCACCATAGCAGGTTTTTCACTGACAGCAAGGAGGAGGCAGCGTGAGAGTATGAAGAGAAATGGTCGTTAACCTCCTAATCCTTTCAGAGGTAGGGTTTTGAAATTCACAGCCTTTAAAGTCATGCTTTTTGAGAGTCAGGATATCGGCCTGGAATTCATCCAGCTAATGCTTTCTATTATATGTGGTTTTATTTGGGAAGTACCTTGTTTAGTTAGTGCTTTGCTTTTGCTACCCTGTTGCTTCACCTTTGTTCCAAACAAAGGGGTTGTTTCATTGCTGTTGCCAGATGCAAGAGACATCTTTTTGTGTTTGTTACATGGGCAATGATGAAGTGCTTTGAGTGCTCCAAAGGTTTCCCCTTTCACTTATGTAAAACAGTAACAAATAATAGCTACATCTTTCAAAGCTTTTTCCTAGCAGTCAGGTGAAAATAGCTGAAGCTTGTTCTTTGTTCTGTGCGTGTGCCTACACCTTGTGCTTTTGGGTGCAGGAGCTGAAGGCTGGATGCACCTTTTGCTTACATTTTTATTCACGGCTTATTCCTTATTATGACTCTTCCTAGCTCTGAACATGTTGGTGTTTCAGTGGCAAGGGTGCTTGGTCACCATGAAGCATGCTTGTTCAGTGGCAAGTTCGCCATGTTTTGCTACAGAAAATTAATAAATCAAGAAGGATAACACAGGAGAAAGGAGCGGGGTTGTCAGTAATTTGTCTTTTTAGTTCTGTTTCTGTCTCATTTTTCTCACAAGTGGCTTTTTTAAAAAGATTGTGTTTTGTGAGAAGTATCTGAACAATCTAATTTCTGGATGGTTCATTTAAGGGAGGAAATACCTTGAGTGTCCACCCACTCAAAATAAAACTCTACTTTGGTGGATTTGAACTGGGCCTCCTGAGTACTTTCAAGAGTTGTTGTTTCTCCCATAATCGAGGTCCATAAGCTCCTCTTAGTAAGAACTGCTCATGTTTTCTTTCAGAAGAGCTTCTGGGCTCTGGAATACCCAACCTCTACTGACATGCACAAGCCAGATCTGCTGTGGCATTTGGACGTGGACTAGAGAGGCTGACAATAACCATTTTCCTACCTGGAGCTAAGCTGCACGTGCCCTATTCTGCAGAGTTAGATCTGCACTGTTAAGTGCTCAGTATTTTCTTTACCTTCATATTTAAGAAGTGTTAGACAGAATTATTTTTCAAATGTGATTGCTCAGTCTGTTTTCCAGATGACTTATTATGGTGTTAAATTTCTGGTTTAAACGTTGCTTATAATCTTACCTGCACACAGAGCCCAGCTTCACCCCTGAGATGTTCCTGTAGAGCAGGTGGCAGGATACTGGCAGCTGAATTTATGTTGTAAAGCCTTCAGTTCAGTCATTAATTCAGGTTTCCACTGTCTACTTCTGTGGGTGGAAACTAGATGTTTCCATGGGTATTCCTTCATGGAAATATAGGATAAAAATAAGACAAATGACTGTAAGTGAAAAAACCTTGGGGCTTTAGTATAAATGTTAGTTTTCAGTTAATGTCAGGATAAGGGGTTTTGTTTGACCTATTGCACTTGAAATGGGATTGCAATATAGGATTTTGTGGTTTTATTTGTTGTTAATCACATAAACAAGTGGAAGAAAGGGTGGGGAGAGTAAATTTAATTTGAGGAGAACTCTTCTGAGACAACTCTTTAAATCTTTCTGAACCAGAGAGGTTGAAGTAGCACTCGCCGAGCACTAAATTTAACTTTTTCACTATTTATTTCCTGTAGGCTGATTAAATTGTGCAGTCTCAAGGGAGCCAGGGGTTTTTTTCTGCATTGTGATAATGATTGGTATTCAATATCCAATTTGGGTTGTTTGTTTAATAATTCAATACACGTGATGGATCTTGGTAAGTGAAACTTTTTGCATATACATCTGAGTTGTAGTTGAAAAATGGCTTAATATCTAATCTTAATAGTGCATGTATACATTTACATCTTGCGTATTTCTGGTTTTCAACAAATAGTATAATTCCACAGCATGTTTGTTTACAGTTTCGTAATTATATTGCCAATGTTTATGAGGCACTGAGGGACAAATTTCAAATGATCTCCGTGATGTCTAGGAGAATGTTCTTAAGAGCTTTGTTTTTGAGATGAAAAAAAAATAATGCCATAATGCCTATGAAAAGATAATGGCTATTCTACAGTCAAGAGACTTCCTGGTCTCATGTGGCCTTTTACCTCCCAAGCCATCAGATGAAGTTTGATAGTTAGCAGCTACTTTCCCTCTCAGGAGAAAGCCCATATAAATGAATTTGAGTTGGAATTTTTCTTGACTACCCAGGGGTGTGTCATGGGTGTCCTTCAGGAAGGAGGACTCCGAACGATGGAAAGCAGTTGGGAAGTTTCAGGCAGTATTTATTGGGGCAAGGAAAGAAGGGTTATTTTCTCAAATGTGAATATTGCTTGGACAGAGCCTGCTTTAGGCATTTACATCTAATAGCTGCTTGTTTACATATTTGCCTTCTTTATAACTTAAGTCACTCTAATCGGGTTACTGGAAACTGTATGTGCTGAAACGGAAAGGCAAAATGTCAGCTCGCAGTGGAAAGCTGGATAGCAAATGGTAAGAGGGGGCAGCTTTACAGAGAAGCAGATGGAGCAGAGAGAGGGGTGTGGAAAAGCAAACTGGTTAAGCAACATAGGCCTGGGGGGCAGAAAGCAACTGAGGAGAGGAGCTGAAGAAGAAGGAAGTACCTGGGAGAGGATGTGGTTGTGAGAAAATGACATGTGTAGAACCTCGGAAAATGAGGATAAATGTAGGGATTAGGCTGGTGGAGGAAACCATGAGGGGAATATGAGAGGCATGGGTGCTGAGACAGGATGGCTTTCATGGAATCACAGAGCAGTTTGGTTTGGAAGGGACCTCAAAGCTCATCCAGTCCCAACCCCCTGCCATGCACAGGGACACCTCCTACCAGACCAGGTTGCTCCAAGCCCCATCCAACCTGGCCTTGAACACTGCCACAGAGGGGCAGCCACAGCTTCTCTGGGCAACCTGGGCCAGTGCCTCACCGCCCTCACAGCAAAGAATTTCTTCCCAATATCCAACCTGAATCCCCTCTCTTTCAGTTTGAAACCATTCCCCCTCGTCCTATCACTACATGCCCTTATCATCTGAAAGAAAATCCTAGTGACAAATCGTGCTTGTTGGCCCTGATAACAGCATCTCGTTCGGGCTCGAGATTATTTCTTTGCTCAGAAGTAGCAGTTCCCAAAGGGTTGCTTTCAATTAAGTACTACAGATTGTGGTATTTTGGGCGCAACTGTCTTTATTTAAACATATGTGCAGCCGGGGAAGGATGAAACGGTCGTATAATGCAATCCCTTGCAGGAGTCTCAGGCCAGACGGAAGTAGTGAGTAACATGGAAGTACAGCTGCTAACTTGAAGTTCATCTAAGCTGACCTAAGCTTGCATCTGTGGATGAAAACCTGGTCTGAATCAGGCCTTGATGCATTTCCACTTACTTGTGACAGTATTCTCTGAGTGCTCGAGTTCTCCCACTGTACCTGCTGTGCATTTCTACTAAGGGCTCGCTTCATTTCTAACAGTGGATTTCTACTTAAGAGTGTTACTGTGGGTGAAAACCTGAGCTTCTCTACTGTGTTGTTTGACCACGTTGTACCAAAGTGAAAATGCTGACACGCTCCCAAACAGCAGTAACCTCTCACTCTTCAAGATTTTCAAAATTGCTATCGGCTGTCCCTTACTCTCCTCCAGAGGTCAGATTTCCAGCTCTGAATATGCATGAGGTGAGTGCTGTGAAGCTGATAGGTCAAACCCTGTTTCTGATCCTGAAGGATATTCACAAATACCAACTAGATCCCTCATGCAGTCGATGGAAAGAGGGGGATTGCTCCACAGGATGAGAAGTTCGGTGGCTGCATTCCCTGCGTGCTCCAACTTGCTTTCTAGAAGGACTGATGACTACACGAGGAACCAAGAAGAGTAGTACATTATGCTAAAATGATTATTTGTGAACACCTTTTGAAATATAATAGTCCAAACAGTGTCATTTACAAATTCCCCATTTGCTTTCCCCTCGTGTGGCTCCAGCAGCATTAGTTAAAGTTGGCTGCTTTAGCAAACATTTTTTGTCATTATGTATTATTTGCTATTACATTCTTCAAGTGTAAATCATGGAAAAGTAAAAGCACTAAGCGGTTGAATAGTAATAAAAATACCTCAACCTGCTGTTCTGGAGATGATATATATACAGGCATTTGCAAAAAGGGAATAAAATGGAAGAAAGAAGAAAGGAATATCAGTTGGGAAAAACCTTATGTGTGCCTGGCAGTTTGTAAAGCTGCTGTAAGTTTTAGTAGTTTTCTTTTTCAACAAAAGAAACTCATGTTTTTTAACTTAATGAAGTTAAGAAGTAGGTGATATTACACAGAATTTTTAGTTCAGCTGTTTTTTTTAAGCTGCAGCTGAGTAAATGCTCACGTTATTTATTGTTTAACAAAATAAAAGCTGATCATTTGGCTCTAAAAATATTCTTTTGGGATGTAGAGGATTTTCTTATAGTTTCTAGACTTTGAGAAGATGTCTCATGAATAAGCTGTATTTTGCATCTTTTCTCATGGATTTTATTCCCTTTGGTGAGCTTTTTAAATGACGTGTTAAAATGGAACATGTAATCCTTTTCCACTGTATTTTTAACAGAACGTTTTCCATGTGAGTACAACACCGTTCAGAAATGGTCATCGTCCGTTATTAAATAGATGATGTTAATAGAGGGTTCTTAATGCATTCACCAAGCATCTTAATTAGTATTGGTAAAACCTGGTTAATACCTTGGGAAATAATGCAAGATTCAGTTCCAGCTTATTGGCTCTTTATCAACCCTGATTAAAGCTGCTGGCCAGCAGGGTCTTATGCCTCCCATGCCTGTAGTTAGGATTTACCTGTTGAATATGATGTTGATGACAAATTTAATGAAGGTTCATATATGGAATAATACTTTTACACCATGGCAACGGTATCAAAACATTACTACTCTTCCTGCACTCATTTTCTTTTACTGGCCAGAAAAGGGGTTTGTGACTGGGGACTCTCAGAGACTTGTGAAAGTGGAGAACTCAGTTTTGCTGGGGTTGTGTTTTTTTCTTCACTTGATCTATAGGCTCAGTATAGGTCAAAAGTCCCGAGACAGAAAGTATGCATATATTAAAATTAACCAGAACTCACCCTAAATAAATAAGCAAAACCCCCAAATAACATAGCTTTGACAGGAAGATACGTAGAACTGTTTTCCTCCTCTTCTGAATAGTAGCTCTACAGTTCTCTCTCATAGCAGGTTAAATTGAGCCCACTGGGGTCATTGGGACATTTTCCCCCATAAAGGCTGTAAAAACACCTACTTTCCTCCAACGATAGACGCCATTTCTAAAAGCATAAAAACCTCTCATGCTCTGGAGCCAAAAACATAACTGGAAGCCTGGTTCTTACAAGAGCAGTTTGGGTTAGACCAGTGTTTGCTGAGTCCTGCGCTGGGCTGTCGCAGCAGATCATCACCGGCATCGCTCGTCCCTTCCCAGCTCCTGTGGGGCAGCTCGGCTGGGCTGTTCCCAGCAAGGGTGCTGGCTGTGGAGACCCATGGAAGTTTACTGACAGCATGAGTAACTGGCTGGAGGGGGAAGGTCAAAGCATCTGATAACTGGGGCTTCTAGTACTTTCCAACAGTAACTGCAAGAGGAATTAATTTTGCCTGTCAAAAGAGACTAAAGCTGTACTTAGGAGCTAAGATTATTCATTTAAATTATGAAAAGGCTAAAGTTACAATGATGGATGTTTTGGAGGATGCAAGAGGGGACTAAAGTTATATTTAAATATGAATCCACTGTGAAGCTGTCATAACATCCCTTACAGTAGAAAGTGAAATTGGTGAGCTTGCAAGGTTTGTTTTCTGGAACTAAGGAGATATCCAGCCTTCTGCCTGTATGGTATTTCTCAGATTAACCTGGCCGTTTAGTCAGTACTGCTGCTCGTGGTGGTTGTGGCATGAGAGCTTTCCATGCAGCTCTGAGTTTTGGCCAGGTCCCATGGGAGGTCTGTAGGTTGCATGAAAGGGGCTTGTACCTCCAAATGGACATCCTCTGGAATTATTGATTTTGAAGAACAGGAAATACAGGTTAAGTGCATTTATTCTTCTCAAGAGTCCTTTGGGTGCACCAATGGTAGAATTTATCTTTATGAAAGGATGCTTTCCTTGCTGGATGTAATGCATTTCAAATCTCAGCTTCAATGAGATGACAGTGATAGAGATGGCAGGGACAGATCAATATCCTCTCTCATAAAACTAGCACGGACTCTTTCATCTCTAGTTCAGCTTTTTTCCTTCATTTTAAAGAACTATCTCAGGTGCTTCAAACCAATATAGTTTTGTCCTTTTAAAGATTAATTTGGAAATTGTCATGGTGGAAGATATAATCTGGTTGCATTAATAACAGTTGACTTCATCTTGCCATGGGAGATGTGGTTAGTATGGGTCTCCATGGAAGTATTCTTCAATTTGCTACAAGAAGAGGTACCCATGATGATGGTAGTGGTATCCTCCACTAACACATGCCACTGATTTTTGTGTTGTTTCTTGTAGGACCTATTGCAGCTTTTATAACTGTAATTCTTTAAAAAAATGTCTCATATATACATTTCAAGAGGTTTACTTAAAATTTGTAATATGAATTGAAAAAAATAGATACATTGATGTATTTTCTGGGAGGAAAAAAGCACAATCTTCTTTTATCACAGTCTTGCCTTTATTTGCTTCCTTGTGGTTAATATTACTTGTTTGTTAGTTGGGTTTCTTTGATTTTGTGTTTGTCCGTGTCTGCCCCCCCCACCCCCTTCTGTTTTCTAAATGTTGATCTTGCAGAGGATTTTATCACGAATGGAGCAGGCAAAAAGCCATCAGGTAGTAAGGGGTTACTGCTTACAGATCCATGCTTCTAGAATACTTAAATTCATTTCCCGTTTTATTCAGTGGAGTTTTTATTAGTGCTTAAAAAGTCAGAACCTTCAGGATTTGCAAGGTACTTCTCTGCAGCTTTCTTCATCTTCTAAGAGAACAAAAGTCCAGAAAAAACTTGGGAAAGGATTGGAGAAAATATCCTCCTAGTTGTTTGTGATAAAACAATGGAGTTTTATGACATGGGAGTGGGTACTGGTACATGAGAACATCTTATCTAAGTCAAAACTTCAGAAGTTGTAGATGAAGGTGTATTGTCCTATTAGATATGCTTGATCCCATTAACACTACAGCCTTTTAAATGTTCAAAGCCGTGTATTTTTGAACAAAGGTTGTGAATAAGTAACTTACATTTACATAAGCATGAGAATTCTCTACCCTGAGAATTTATATCTTGATCTCCTTGATTAGATAGTCCCTGCAGGAGAACACTGTAGACTCAGATACAGGCATAGTGTGTTTACTTAGGAGCTTGCCACTGCTTTCTGCAGGTCTTTACAAACTAAGGGAATTTTCAAAGACTTCATGGCTACAGACATCTTGGCACAGAACAACAACTTGTGCAAAGCATGTGTGTTGTCTTGCAACAGAGTGATCTTTTTTTAAAAGACGTGACATAATTCTCTAAGAACATGCAGGCTTTGCCTTTCGATATAGTTTATAGTTCACCTTCCCATGTTTCTGTGCAGATTCTGGGATGCTAAGTACTGCTGTGGGATTCTCCACCAGTGCCCTTGCCCCCTTTGTATTTCAGAAGTTTCCTTTTTGGAGAAGGATTACAATTTTTGCATGTGGGGAGCCAGAATTTATCATTTCTGTAGTGAATATTATAAAATACAAAGGTGACTGATTGGTGAATTCAGCAAAAATAAAATAATTTGTTCCAGTACTTTTAGACTTTTAAGTGCTGGTCTTTCACTTCCCAGCTCCAATCCTTGCTTTATGGCAACTGGTTTTCCACTTTCAACTGTGACCTCCAGTAAGAGTCACCAGCATGCTCCTACCCCTTTCTCATACAGATCAGATGGCTCTGCAGTATTAGTAGAATGTAAACTATCAGTTTAAATGAGATTACTAGGATTAGTCATCTGGCCAGAGAAGATTTAAAGTGGCCTTGATTGAGGTCCTTAAAGTTATGAAGTAGACAGTAAAACCATTATGGTCAAAGAGATGAAAAGAAATCAAGATGCAATGATAAAAAGAAATTAAGATGCAAGAAAATAATGGATTTGTTCTATGTTTTGTGTATTTCAAAAGAAATAAATGCATTATATTACCTTATATTCTTCTGATCAGCACAGAAGTTTTCATGTGGCAAGAAATAAGATAAAAGTAACATAAAATAATTACTTCTTAAAAAGGGAGCTTCATAACGCTACAAAATACTTTTGCTGTGGAAATGAAGTGAAGGAAGATATGAATAACTGCTCTCTAAATAGTTTTTTAGAACTGTATATATAACAGACTTGTTTGAGACCTTTTGTTTCAGTATTTTTATATAAAATAGAGCATTTCAAAGAGCACGGTTGGCTTTTTCTTTTACTTCTCTTCTGTTTTGAGGATCCATTCTCGTGGTGTTACTCTTCTGTTCAGCTTCCACCCTACCAGTATTTTTCTACATTTGAGCCATTTATCTCCATATTTTCGCATGCTTTTTCCTTCCTTAGTGTGGACTACTAAAATAATCTTGTTTGAGAGATGTGACAAGAAAAGCATGTGGCTCCTCACCTAGTTTTCTTTCCATGCACACAGGGACAACTCACCTATGCTTGAATTCTGGTGGGAAAGAGAGAATTAAGCCATCCTGGGTGGTGAATGTTTTGCTTTTCCGTTGCTTTCTGCAGCAAGCATTGGACCTAAAAGACTGGGTAGGAAATACAGCTTAAGACTCAGTGGAGCTATGCAGGTCCTGTCTAGCCGAGGTTTTGCAATACTGAATAAACTCTTCCCTCCGATTTCACACCTTCGAAGTAGTCTGGGCTGAGTTTTATTCTTGGCTTGTGGCTTGCTGTTTCCATCTCCTCAGTCTGATGGCTGTTGTCTAAGGAATGTTAGAATTTGTCTTTTTTCAGTCATTTCCTCTCCTTCACGTGCAGCATCAAGCTGTTGCCACCCAGTATTCTTGTGCTACCACATGTAGCTTTTCTCCTTTGTTCTGGTGTAAGAAGTAAGGTGTTTTTTTCATTGTAATTTTCAGTAATTAAACTGATTAGAATTAAACTGGTGGGGAAACTGCATTTGATTACACAGGCAATATAGAGGAGGTAAAACTCATCTAACTAGGTTCCTTTCCAGCCTTTAGGCTTTTAATAGCAAAGTTAATTTCCTAGAGGAATATGGGTTGATTGAAGGAAAAACTATAATCATTAATTGCAGTAGATTTAATTCCTTTGAAGCATAAAGAAAAAACTGCCTGAGACTTCAGGGGAAGAAAAGAGCCGTGCTCCTGCATAGCTGCTGATCCCAGCCAGAGCAATATGGGTTTGGCTGCCTGTAACAAATTCTGGTAACATTTTTGAACTGTTTTTGGCTTTTTTACAATCAATAGGATAGGTATAAGTCTTGTGCATATAAATATGTATGATATTAGATCACAAGATCATTAGAAATAAATTAACAGGACGTCTTTCCTGCAGATCAGGAACTTGTGCTATGTATTTCGTAGTGGAGGTTTTGTGTTGTAATCTATCTACCTGATGCTTCAGGGCCACGAGATCTTCTCCAGCTATCCATTGAACTGCCTCTTTGCTAACATGGTTATAGAATATGAGGCTGCTGTCATTGCTTTCCAAGAGAAAACAGAATGTTCTGTATTCATTAAAGTGGGGGGTTATTTTAATTGTCATTTAATTTCTTTTTCCCTGATGATTAGAGCATGTGACTGGTGTTTTGGGGCCTCTCTCTATTAATTGCCACCAGAGAAGTAATTTTGTAGTGTTTTAGAAGATGATTCATCTTTTTATTTTCTGAGCAGCTATAAAAACATACTTTACCTACCTTACAGTTCTGCTTCTATACAGCAGAAGATGCCTGTGATACCCTTTGACATTACTGATCTCTGTATTCGTATAAGCAACGTTTGTACTTTGCCTAATTCTGTCTTTGTTTTCTCAAAACATTTTTCAGAAGTACTCAGCTGACTCATATATCACACTGGCAGAATTAAAATAATGAAATTAAGTGTTTGCTATGCACAAATTAGATAATAGTATCCCCGTTTGTGTTTACTAGGTGTGGAATAGGTCACTGTGAGTACATACTAATCCCGGGTGCAAAAGGTCTGTATGAAAGCTTGGAGCTTCTTAAGATTTTGAATTTTCCTGATCCAAAGTATAGAAGGAATGATAGCTCATTTAAATACCAACTTACTGACAACATTTTTTTAGAAAGTTGCTCTGGACGTTGAATAGATCTCAGCATTTGAGGGAAAAGTGACTAACCTTGGAGTGCACATGTTCATCCTAGTGTGCTTTTTGTGCTACATGTATTTGTCTTCCTTTCTTGCTTTACAGAAAGCAAACCAAAACCAGAAGTGCTTAGTTGATCAACAATTTAAAAATACTCAGTAATAGGGAAAAAAAAAAGGAGCAGCCGATTTCAAAGTGATTAATCAACTTTCCCAAATTTATCTTTGGTCTAATTGTCTGTAGGAATTCTTTGTAGGATTATTTTTTTGGCTTTGTTTCCTCTGTCTTAAGCTCTGATTAGCGAGCCATGATCCTTTTTACTGACTCTTTCAGTGAGAATAACTCCAGCAATTAGGTGTTATGGTGTACAAAAAAGCTTGTGATTGAGTTGTGGTCCAGGCAAAGGGTCAAACTTGTTCGCTTATTTGTTTTACACAGTGGTACTACTCTTGAGTCAATGGGCAAACTAGAAGCAATGAAAGAAAATGTTAGCAAAAATAGCAAGTACAAGCAGTTCTTGCGGTTTTGGGTAGTGGTTATAGCTGAAAGGATTTGTGGTGGAAGTGCTTGTGGTGATGGTGGTAAATTAACCACAAGCATCTTTGCCACAAGGGGATGAATTCACATCATCCATCTTGGGTTCACATAGCACAGATGTCCCCAGTTGCCACCTGACAGTGCCTCCCTCTCTTCTTTGGCCATCTAGGGAAATTGGTCTTCCACATGTGGTCTTCTGATCTGCATCCAAAAAGTTGTGTCTGCTCCAGAGAGCTCAGATATGTTGTCTAACTGGGAATAGCCTTACTTGACAAGGAGTCCTGGTTGACACAGGCAACATTTCCATAGCCAAATTTGACCAGTGGAATTAGCGGGAAGCAAGGATTGGAAATCTTAGGGGTGGCACTGGTGCATATATGATGAAATTACTGTTTAGGTGTTGCAGCTGGATGGTTTCTCTTTCTGCATGGCATTAGTGGTTTGTGGCAGTGCAGCCAGCCGACCCCCCTGATGCGCTCCAGAGAAAATGAGAGATTCTTGTCCAGCTGAATGTCAGTAAATTTTTCATAAAAGCCTTAATACCTCTTCTGCCAGATATTATCTGCTTGAATGCACAGTCTTGTAACAACAGTGCCTGTTTACTGCATTTTTTTTGATAATAGCTTTAATCTCCTACATCATTATGAAGTGCCTGTAATCCTGGTGTTAAAGAGGTATCTGAAGAGTATAATAAAACTGACTCCTTCTTCTACTTCTCATGCAGCCATGGGGTACCCAAGGAGCAGGTACACAGCTGTTACGTGGGCAAATAAGGTGTGCAGAGCAATTTTTGGTGAGCAGATAATGGAGCAGTACAGCTCCAACCTGGCGGTTGTTGAGATAAATCATGAACAGTGAGCGTTTGCAGCTAGGAAAGATTAGACACCCCCAACAACCTGTCAGGAACAAAGAACTGTCCCATACAATCAGAAACCCTGTCATCGCCATGGATTTCATCTGGGTTTTTGGCTTTGTCACGCTTTTCAAAGTATCTACAGGCCTTCACATCATTTGGATTACTTGTGATCTCCCTTTTCTCTAAAGTTCCCAAATGGAGGTTTTTTAAGTTTCCAGGGCATGTGAAAATGATAAGCTAGCCGTCATTTTTTTTTCCTGTATGTTTTCAAACTTTAGATTGTGTTTCTGCATTTTAAGACATGTCCTGGATTTTGTGTTCCAGGACCAGTAAAATGGCAAATCTAACCGATCTCTCTGACTAGGCTGACTTTTATCATAAAAGGGGCAATTTCTGATTTCTATGATAGAGTCAAAGTTGATGGCTACATTTTGTTCTTCATATCTTTTACGGTTTTCTCAAGATTTTTCTTTTAGCTTATAGATCACAACTTTTTTAAGCATTCAGTTAAGATGAAGTATGGATAGTCTATTTGGCAGCAGCCTACAGAACAGCTTGAGGCAGTATTCTTATGGACAGTGTAAGCTGTCCAGCCCATACTTTGCTGTAACACATTATTCCTGGTTTGACTGAAATACCCATATTATTAAGTTCCACTTTCCCTGATAAAGGAATACATGACTGTTGTTATACAAATATTTAGCCCTATAGCAACAGTTTGGGCCTGTGTTTGGAACAAAAAAAGTACAGTAAAATGCAAAGCCAGATTCTTTGTTTCTTCTGCAATGTGGCTTGCACTGACCACAGTGGGAGCTGCTTCTAATTTCAGGCTATAGAGAGAAAGGATCATTAGAGAGGTTACACAACACGTTCATATGCAGAGCATGTTACATCCCCTCAGTTGGATGCATTTTAAAGCAGACCTTACTTCAGTGCTTTACTTGCAGGCTCTTCAGATCCTACATGTCTGTGCTAGTTCCTTGCAGGAGCTTGTAATTAATTGTCAAAATCTTCCTTCCAGGCTGCTCTTGCAAAAGCAGTGCAATAACACCTTGCCTTCCTCTAACTTTGCGGCAAAATTTGCAAGTGAAGTCTTGTCTGCATAGCTGGAAAAAAGTGCGAGGGCTGTTTTGGTGTAAGGCATGGGGTGTGCCTTTTTTTTTTTCCTCCTTTCTTTTTTCTTCTTCTTCTTTTTCTTTATTTTTTTAAAAAACTGAATATTGTTCATGAGTGTTAATACCCGGAGAAAAAACAGTGGTGTGGGCACTCTACTACTTTTACTTGAAAATACGCTCGCCAAGGTCAGCCCTACAACTGTAGCCAGGGTTGACCTTGCTTCGACTGCCTTTGAGTAAATCAGGAGCACCACGGGGTGTGCCTGCACCACAGGGTACGCCTGTACCACAGGGTGCCTCTTCCTGATGGTTACTCTACAGAAAAACGCACTGTGCTGCTGGCAGGGCAAGGCCCCAGGTAGCTTCTTTCCAGCAGTGGCCTTTGATTTCCTAACGAGTTAGGGGGTTTTATTGGTTCGAAGCCTGAATGTTGAATATTAATGTCTCAAGACTGAAATATGTTAGTTTTTAACGCCTTTCGATTTCTTTTTGATTTTCAAAGCAGAATTGTTGCTTCAGTAAAACTTTTTTGCAATCGGGCATTTTCCTTCTTGAAATCAAATATTGCACAATTATTTCCTAGGGAAGGAAATGGAAATGGAAATGAAATCTTGTGATTAGGAACACCGTAAGTGCCATACCAATGGGTTAAAAAAAAAAAAAAGAAGAAGAAAAATCTCCTAGGATAGTGTTCTTGTGTGCAGGAAGGCTTTGAGAGGTTCAGGGCTGCTTGTAATTTTGAAAAGACAAAAGGAAAGAAAGCACAAAGAACTTCACTCGAGTATTTTTCTGTATTTCAGATAACGTGGTCTGGTACCTTTGGAATACTGCGAAGACACATGAATTATATAAGTGTCACCAATTATTTTGAAATAATTACTACCAAAACTGCTTTTCTAATTGTGCAGGTAGAACCTGGGACTACCTCTTGTTCTATTTTGCGTAGGCTTTTAAGTATTGATGATGACTCTACTTAAATGGATTAATTATATACTGCAGCACTTTGATTCACTTTAATGTTACATTTACAAACCACACAAATGGACCAAATTATGAGATGAAGAATTGGCTGTAGTAGACCTGAATATTTTTTTCCTCATTATTCTGCCCTGAAATAAGTTCATGTTGCTTTACGTTTCAGCTTGGCTATATTTTAAAATACCTTGATGATCTAGAAGGCAACTTTAAGTGGTTGAGCAAACCACAAATTGACATGCAAAATGGATGCAATCTTAATTCATAGCTTTCCCCTTAGCAGCTGGTGGTGTGTGTGACAATTTATCAACCTGTGTTTCAGAATGAAGTTATTCTTGCTTTGTGCTTTTCTCACATTTGCTGGAAAGAGTGTGAGGGACATGAAAAATGACTGTGCCTTCTGCAGAGGGGTTCATGCAAAACATGACCATGACAGACATTTCTGTGCTTACCAGCCAGGTTTAGCCTTTTCTAGCTGCTTCCCATTCAAGCTGCAGCTTCTGATTCAATGAATCTGTCGTCATCTCCCTCCCAAGGATGAGATCAGCCTGAACAAAACGGGTTCTTCTAACTGTTCTTCATGAGGTGGTGGCAGGAAACCTTTTCCTTTTACATCACTTTCTTTCCTTTGATTTGGAAGAGATGCTTCTGTCTTGCTGGAAATAACACCAGTGGGTGGGCATGAAGGGTATGAATTTCATTTTTATGAATGTGTGAACTGCTGTTTTAGCAGGATTTCACCTGGAAATGTTTGTGTTTGGGACTGAAGATCTCCTGATGAACACCATTCTTAAAAACTAAGTTCATCTGTTTTTTTGGATATTCTTCTAAGTTACACTTGTTACTGTGCTTGACTGGCTTCCCCACCAAGAAGCAATTGTGGTGATAGGAGCCTATAAAGTTTAGGCTCCTTCTAAAATTGGAGTCAGATCTTCAGTCTATACGGAAGTTTCCACAGCAACATTTAGGAAGTACTCTAGGCCAAACACTTTCTCTCATGTGTTTTTCTCAGCAAATGTTACAGAACTTCAATATCTGTTCGTTTTCTCTCACTCTGCATGAAAGCAATTACTGTGTTTTACTGTAAGGTAAAAACCTGTCATTTTGCTCCTTCTACTTCGAAGGTATTCCTCCAACGTACTCACAATTTTAAATGCCAGACTGATAGCTCTGTCCTTATTTCTATACTGTTTACCCAGTGCTGCTGACTGCTGTCTTGCCTACATTGGGTTTTGTGGGTTTAGTGGGGCTTTTTGATTTTTACTCTTCATATCAGATTTCAGAGATGCTTTGCATATGAGTGATTAAGCTTAATGGGTGCAATATAAATTTTAAAAATAGCTTTCTTGCATAAATGCACATTATATAGAGAGTTGATAATGTATTAGAAGAAGAAAAATAACTGAAAAGTTGTGACAGTTCTTGTTTCCTTGTTGAATTCAGAATGTTGTGAAGGCAATTTCCTTGACAGGATCAACTCCAGAGCACTTCCTAGTATGCTGATTATTATTTTTTTTCCTTAATCTACCTATGAAATACCCTTTACAAGCTTGAAATTGGAGATAATGACTACTTTATTTGCAAAGATGGAAAAACTTAGTTTTAACAGCTTGTTCTCTATAGTGAGGGGGAATAGAATAGCACAGGTTGTATGACAAGTAAACCACAAAGCCATTTTATTAGTTCCAAATACAAGACCTGTACTTTTAATTGCACAGAGCCTTCCATTAGATCTAATTTATCTTTAAAGCAGGACAAATTTATAGTGTGCACTTTCAGTATCTGGGAAAAAAAGTAAGGCATGGAAAATTCAGTCCCTTTCGTCTCCCACGTCATCTGTTTTGCTAACACAGATGATGGAAACTTCACAAGCTGAATTAGTTGAACTCATTAGGTCATGCTCCTGGACGTCTCGGCTTTTAAGAAAGAGAACTTGAAGTTGGTGCTTTTTACTAACAGTAAAATAAGACTGGGCGACCTTCACTTCTATTTACGGAGTTTTTTTATGGGCAGAAGAGGAAGAATCACAGAATGGTGGGGGTTGGAAGGGACCTTTGGAGATCCCCCAGTCCAGCCTGCTGCTGAAGCAGGGTCACCCAGAGCAGGTGGCACAGGGTGGTGTCCAGGCGGGTTTTCAATGTCTCCAGAGAAGGAGACTCCATAGTCTCTGGGCAGCCTGTCCCAGTGCTCTGCACCCTCAAGGTAAAGAAGTTTTTCTCATGTTTAGCTGGAACTTCCTAGGTTCCACTTTATGTCTATTGGCCCCTTTCCTGTTGCTGGGCACCACTTAGAAGAGTCTGACCCCATCCTCTTGACAATGATATTTCTAGGCATTGATAAGATCCCCTCTCAGTCTTCTGTTCTCCGCGCTGAAGAGCCCCAGGTCTCTTAGCCTTTCCTCATAAGACAGATGCTTCCTCATCATCTTTGTAGCCCTTTGCTGGACTCTCTTCATTAGTTCCTTGACTTTCTTGAACTGGGGAACCCAAAGAAAAGCAACTCGTTTGTAGAAATCTTCTGCATGGTAGAAAACAGTTAAGTAAACTGCTGCCACCCACATTGTGGAGCTGTTTCTGGTGTATGGTTACATCCAGGTGATCGTCACACCCTTCATATTGAGTAAGTATCTGAGGGCTATGTTTACAGAAGACATATAGGTGTCTGAAGATGCTAACAGTGGTGCTTACTGATGTGCCTAAATGTTTCAAGTTGATCTTATTTTGTAGGCTGGGTGTTTTTCTAATTTCCAGCAGTCTCTGCTTTGCATCATTAGGCACATACGTAACTTTGCAAATCTGGCCCTGTCTGCTATTACAATTCTAGTTTACCTCTCCTGATTGCCATGGCTTTGTGTGCAGGGAAGTATTTCGGGTAAAGTTAATTACAGTGGTGACTATAATGTAGTATATTGTATATGGCTGCATTTTATTTCCTACATATACTTGGAAATGGTTTAATGATCTTTAAGCCTAAAGCTTTTTACTTTAAGGCACCAAATACATCACATGTTAAAAATGGTTGAATGTGCAAGGGCCAGTTGTTACCTCACTCTCCTTTGTTCTCTCTGCTTTCTTGAAGAAAAGATCAAACGAAATGCAGTGACAGGTAAGGATGTATCACAAAACATGTAGAAGAAATGTAGCTTCCTGTTCCATAAATTACTGGCACTCTGCTCACCAGCTGCCTATTATGATGTTTTATTGACGAATAAAAATGGTGTCTGAGGCAACGGAACGTCTTGCATCTCGCAACACTGCCAGTTATAAAGATGTCTTCATGAATAAATTTCACAATTAGAAAGTATTGAGAAAAATATTTAATCTTTTTTACATCAAAATAAGCTCAAACATCTGCTGCCAAAGTCAGACAATATCAAGTAATCTTTTAAAAGTATATTTTTATTATACTGACAGATGCATGGCTGCATGACATAGATGTCAATTTAAGTTACTAGTGCCATTAATACTTGACAAAGACAAGCTCCCAGAAGAATTTATGTTTTTAAAATGTTGACAGATGAGTATATGCCAACAAAAAGTAACCAGTTATTCAGCTGTGTTGTTAACAAAGCTAAAAGCATGTTATCTCCAGAGACATGACAAAAATTGGTATTTGCATCTTTTCTGTTTTCTAAATTCCACAGAATTGACAGGAGAAAAAAAATAATTCTGTATCTGCAAATATCTATTTTAGCAACCCATACATACATACTTCTCCACTTTTTATACCTTTTGGCTTACAGTGAAGAAGGATTTTCAGTTTTATTTGAGGTGAACTTCTTCAGCATTCATTCACTTTCCACAAAATTTCAAATAATCCTTCTTCTTGGCAAAGGCATTGTTATAAAGAGAGCATTGAGGAAAATGTTAAGACCTGTGCCAGAGTTTCTGGTCTGCTTATTCAGTCAAAAAAGTGTTGGAAAGCTATATGGCTTAATGCGTTAAGAAGGCTGAGATTTAAAACATTCCTGTCCAGTTCTTATTTGTCAAATACACTGGTATATTCATTATTCAAATTTGTACATTTTAGTAACCCGAGATTTCATTGTGGGTGTTGCATAATGAGAAGCTAAGCTTACTTTAAATTCTTTCTTCCCAAGTCTTGTCTTTTCTTTTTTCTTTCTTTTTTTTTTTTTTCCTCCAAAGAAATGGTGTGGAAGGAATTCTGTTTTTTAGAGTAAGAGTGGAGTTTTCTCAGTAGATTAAACCAACATTCATGGAGTTGCTTTAGTAGCACTGTCCTTATGCTGCTCCTCTATGTTAAAAAGAGTAAAAATCTAGTCTGTTGAGGTGCTGACTCTTTTGAAATACTGAATTTCTGGTTGAATCAGGGGTCATAAACATCTCATTGAGGGCTAAATCATTATACTCAGTGATTGGAGACTGTTTTTTCTTTTTAAGTGGATTTTTTTTTTAGAGCGGATTTTTTCTTAGAGGTGAACTTTGTAGAAACACTTTATACTGCTAATGCCTCTAATGTATCTGATAAAAAATCTAGCTCTGAGGGGCTCAAAGCCATATTGCTACTTCTGGATGTATTTCTGTTCGCTGTACTGAGGCAGACTGTGAGGGTGAGGTCTGTCTCACAAAATGCAGAGTGCAAGACTCCTTTTAACATAACAGTGATGTGCAGCATCTCCTGTGCTGTGATTTGTCTCATCCTGAAGCCACTATTTAAAATAGACCAGAGAAACTGTTCCCCAGGTACGTTTTGGTTTTTTGTTTGTTTGGGTTTTTTGTGATTTTGTTTTGTTTTTGAGTGTGGAGTTTTTTATTTGTTATTATTTTTTATTGAGGCCTATGTTACTGGTGCAGACAAAAAATATTTAAAAATTATACAATCTCTCTCTTCTGCTTCCTCTTGTGGGCCGTCGCTAAGTGAGATGTTTTGGATTGGGCTTTCTCAGTGTGTGTTATATTTCAGTTTGACAGGGAAGTACATAGTCTGCTGGCTGCCTGACCACTCTGTGTCATCACTCCTCCTGGTAAAAATGAGTACATTTTAAAATAATATTTCAAGGTTTGTATTTTGAGTGGATTTTCAGAATTAACACCCAGGAAGCTGTTGTAGACTGTAGTTTGTAATAAGGCAATTTTAGAGAGGTTGGACAGTGGAAGAAGTCCTTACCTCAGATTTCTCTGGAGTTACTTTATGGTTGTTTGTTTTCTTTTACTGTTCTTTGCCTTGGTAACTTGGTAGCAATTCAGTCTTACTCTTTCCTCCCCACCCCAAGTCTCCTGTGACTTGAGAATCTTGTGCAGCTGTGGAGTGGAGAAATAAGGACAAGAGGTTAGTCCAGATGGATTTACTAGTTGTCTACAAATGTTGTAATGTGTGCCACCTAAGGCTGGCATGCCCTGAGTCAGGTGGGGGAGTTTTGCATGCGCACAGTGTAGTGGTGCAACCTAGGGGGCAGGCTGGACTGTGTCAAGTTTGGAGGTTGAAAGCTCCCAGGGTCCTGTTGCTGGTTGCTCACACCTCTACCCATAGCTGAACCTCTACAGCAGGAGCCCCTTTCGAAGTGTTCTTCAAGACTTGATCATTTGGGAGCACTGATGGACAAAAGGCAGCTCTAGATTAACACCGGGGGATTGAGAAGAGAGGCCGTGCTTGCTCCAACATAATATGATGTGATTACAGCCATGGGACTGTGCTGACCTCCTTTCTGAATCCAGGTGAAAATCCCCAGCTCTGGGTGCGGAAAAGTATTTGTTAGGTGCTAAGTGACAAGTTACTCCTTTAACAGTAAGGCTTTCCCAAAGATGGAAGGGTATATTTTATTGAACCTTTTGGATATAGCCTGAAAAATCTGAAAATAGAAGTTCTAGGGTTTTGAGTGACACATTATCTTTCTGGAAAGGATACTATAAATGTAATTCAGTCCTGTTCTTTTCTGGCATCATAGGAAAGGAGTTAGATATTCCTTCTAGTATGCAAACATAATTCTTTAAAAATAAGTACCTATGAGTTATTACTGCAATTTCAGTAACTGTAGTAGATGCACTGCAGCCAAAAATCTAGTTGAGCTGTTTTTGCTGTTTCTATAGAGAAGTCCGTGATGCTGACGTACAGTATATGTTATTAACAAGTTTTAGAAAGTATTGGAAAGATGAACATTGTCAGGAAAACTTAATGAGAGAAACATAATTCTCTGAGAAGCCATTGAATGCGTTTGCAATGGAGATGTTGGCTGGGTACCTCAAGAAACTTCTTTGGCAGTGGAAACTTTGGTTTCAGTGAGGTATAACAGGTCTTAGCTGTGTCTCTCAAGTCTCTCAAACATAATAACTGAAATCCTAGAATTTGACTCATTCAAGAATAAGAATGGTAATTGTAGGTGTATTCTACAGTGCCAAAAAAGAATAAGCTTGAATAGCAGATTCATGATAGTAGAAGAGACTTCCTGTGATTTCCCTCTGCTTCCTAAATAGAAGAGTGTAAGCAGCGAATTCTCTGCTGTTGGGGTTTTTTCATCACTTTCTTGAGACTTTTACATGGAAACAGTAATGTATAACAGTAGAACATTTGGATACTGGAACATAACCTAATTTATTCTGTGTATCTTGCCATCTACCCTTGTCCTGGAACAGGGAATAGTTTGATGTATTGCTTCTCCTTTAGTCATCAGCAAGCAATAAAAAAATACCTGTGTCCATCCCTATACTCTTGCTTTTATACTCTGTTTTATCTATATTATGATATGACAGGGATTTGTTTCCCACACATCTAAAGGGTGAGTACTTCACTCAAGGCAGGTTTAGAAGCCCAGGCTTTCCTTCTGTTTTTGCCTAGGCAGTGAAAGGAAAATGTTTGGCATAGCTCCATTTGTGCTAGCTTAATTTGAAGGACCATCTTGTATCGCCATGCTCTGAAAATTGCTTTCCATAAGTGATATATCCATTTCTGGCATGGGTAGCTGGATGGCTACAGTACAGAGGCAATTAAGCACACCGAGTAAAATGCCAGCTTCATGGCATACAATGGTAAAACACGCTTTTATATCAGTGGGGCCAACGTTTCTCATCGTCATCTTCAAAGGTCCCATGTCATAGAAAGCAAGGAGAGCTAATCGAAAGTTGCATCGAAGTCTATTTAACTTTCTCTAAAATGAAAGACTTTTATTTCGTTTGGTAATCACAAAGGAATGTGGTTTATGGAATTAGAAATTCAAGGTTGTAATTTCATAAGCTATTCAACACATTAGTTTTAATAATTGTATTACCGTTTTATTTATTAGCTTATATGTTCAAAGATATTGCAAAATATTGCAAAGGTAAAGACTATGATTACCATTTACATAAATGATTGTTTTTGCAATAAATATTTTTGGATAAGTGGAGAGCAGCAAAGTTTCTGAAACAATGAAATATCTCTCGTGAAATAGCTTCTGTTTTGGTTCTATCTATATTTAGGAATCTGAATGCTAACGATTCTCCTTTTGTTCTTCTTGCAGCTAATTCCAGCCTTCTTGGAGGTGGAGGAGGTGAGTCTTTGCTTAATGCTGTTTTTATTCTTAAATAAATGTGCTGCGAAAATGTAGTGTTTCGTTGGCTATAAAACAATATGTGGTAAGTTCAAAAGATGGAAATGTAACATTATTAGATGAGAAAAATTCACCAAAGTCGATAACGTTTCATATCATCAGGAAGCAGGGTTTGTGACTGCTGCTGAATCTGATATCCCCTCTGGATTAGACTAGGGCTGACCTTTATAGGAGCCCGACTGAAACATAAAGGAACTGAACTGCATTATGTTATGTTGTGTTTAAGTATTTAAGGTTTTTAATCTATTTCAAGGGAACTTTGAACTCGTGTTAAATAAACAGTTTTAAAAGAAATGTTAAATAATTAAAGCACAGTAAAAAGTCATTTTAGTAAATGAATGAGGCTTTATCTTTGTACTTTTTTTTTTTTGCTTTTTTTTAACTCAGTCGCTTACCCCAATACTCAAGCAGATTTCAATACAAATCCTTGGTGCATGTAAGAGATGCTGCCAACATGCCTACTAGTAAGACGGAGATGCTCAAGTGCATGTAGTGTGCGTTGTTTCCAAATATATGGATGCTGTTTTATTTTAGTGAATCAATGCTATTTTGCTTTTTGGAATACTGCAGTACCGTGGCTGTAAAAGATTGCACAAGTGTTAACGATTCAGGAAAAAAACCCCATGTAGAGCTTGATCTCAGCTTTCTGTGACTTTCCCTGCCTCCCAGAGGGAAGTAGAAGAGCTCAGTTCTGGAAATTTCACAGTGCAGGAGCGGTACAGGCACCGACTCATCTTCCCTCCTGGCTGGAGTTAAAAGGACTTGATGATCAGAGCTTACACATGCAAGGGTGAAGGAAAGGGCTCTGTAAAAAAGACAGAAGATCGCTGCTGCTTGTGAGGCTTGAGGATAAGTCATCAAAGCTTTTGTTTTAGCAGCCTTAACTGAACAGGCAGTCTTGCATGAAAAGGTGCTTGACAACTGCACCCAGGTGTCTACATAAAACCGTTCATGTTTCTCAGCTGAGTGTCTGGACGTTAAAGTACAGGGAAGCCTTACCTGGTAATCCCGTTGGATTAATCTGTTTCTTTTGATTAGAGTTACTTGTTTGCAGTATACCATTTTCTGCTTTGTTTAAATGATAATCCTTCACTAGCTGTTCATGTTCCTGGGGAACCATCCGTGTACCTCCTTTCTAGTGCTTGCTCCCAGCTGGTAACATCAAAATAATAAAAAAAAATCAATGCAAACGTTCAAATTCCAATCAGATTCCCAGGGCACTGCTGCTGCTGAAAGGATTTGGCTGTTGACTTTCAGTGGTATTTATTCAGCTGGACCGTACTTCAAAAGTTGGTGTCCGCTCAGCGTGGCACTAGATAACGTGGCTCTCCCTCTGCGGCAGATGGATGAGCCTGTGCTGTGGGGTCAAGCTGGGATTTTCCCTTTATTTTATGGCTTAAAAGTGCGGGAGTTCCAATCGAGTTAATCCATGGGCAGTTGAAGCCCCCTCAGCCCCCACACCCTCACTTGCTGGTCTGCCGCCCCCTCAGGACAGACCGAGGTGATGGCGGCACAGGATGGTGGCTGGGGCAGTGTGCTGCTGCACCTTCTCTTCTGCAGCTCCCCTCCCTGGCATCATTTTGTGCTTTTACCACCGTATCTCAAATAAGTTTCCTCAGCAATCTCGGGAGGTTGTGGCAGGTTGAGTTTTGGCGCACAGTGGATCCTCTGGGGAGGCTGCGACCGGCTGCAGGCGGCACGGGGCAGCCCCGGCGCCCTTCCACAGAGGAGGTCTCCCTGCAGCTCCCCATGGCCAAAACCCCACGAAACAATCCCAGATCTGCTCATCTCTGGTGGAAGAAGGATAACAACGTGCCCCCTCGCTTGTGGGACAGGTAAAATACAAAATATGGCTCTTTTATGGCTTAGAGTTTGACTGCTGATGGTTGGGGGGGCTGTGTGTGCTCTGGAGGCGCCATGAGCTGCCCTTGGGCGGGATGGCCTGTGCGTCCTCAGAGTGCACTCAGGTTTTCCAAGTCTTTTGAGGAAAAAATTTGAGAATTTCGCTCCCAAAGTACTCCCAGGTTTCGGCAGCCACCATGAGGTGTCTGTGGCTCCATCCTTGGGTCCATGAGTTCATCTTGCCCCCTCAGAGAAGGGGAGGGTTCATGGAGTCTGTAGGGGGGAGCTTGCTCCGGGGAGCACAAAATGGCGGCTGCTGTGAGCAGGTGAAGCCCCCAGGCCCTGCCTCTTGGAAAAGCGACTTGTTGCTGTCAATGTGCATTTGTTTGTAGAAGGGATCATTTAATTTCCAGTTGGATGGGTTTAGGTTTTAATTTCTGGATATATTTTTTCCTTTTTCAAGAAGGAAGTGGTGGCAGCACTCTGTGTGAAATATTGCTAGTGAATTATTAAAACTTTATTATATACGTAAACACCAAAGCCTTCTTTTGATTGCAGATGCTGAATATTTATGATAATGCATAATATCAGTGTAGTTTCTCCAATAATGGGATTCAGATCTCTTCAGTAATGCTCATTAATTTAATCTCTCTGTCACTGCTGGGGGTGTGAATACGTATTTTAGTTTCACAGAAAATGGAAAAAGGAAATTTCTGCTTGTCCAAGCTCGTGCAATAGGTTTTGTGATTTCGAGCTGCTTTAGAGCTGTTCTATGTTTGAAATCTCTCCAGAATTGAACACAAATTAGTTGGAGATAGTTACTCGAACACCCTGATCTAACATTTGTGAATTACTCCATGTGAATGTTAAAACCATCTTCTGGAGGAGAACTGTTGTAGAACCCAGTGGGCAATGTTGTTGGTAAACATATCACACTTGGTTGTCAGTTCAGGTGCTGGTGATTTTGGGCAGCTGCTTGTCACCCCAGCATCACCTCACAGCCACATCAGGGCATCCACGTACGTCAATTTCCCAGAGCCAGAACAATGATTTGTTCTTCCATTCCTGATTTAAATGCTGTCTATTCATTTTCATGACTGTTTGGAATGAAGAGATAAAAGCACAAAAGATCCCAGAAACAATTTTTTCACGGAACTGTTTAATCATAAAATCGAGAAACCCACAATAGAGTCTCAGAAGAATCTTTAGTTTAATATAGATGTCGAAGGTTTCTTTCTGCTTTTCAAATAACTCTGAAGTTTCCAGGATTTCATTATGAGTTCGGTGAGTGAGCCTTTTTTCTTTTTCATTCTTTACTGTTTTTAATAATTGATTTTTAATTAGGAGGCATATTTCACTTTCAGGTCTAGATTTATCACACATTCAGCATCTCACTGCTCCTATTAGCTTGCGCAGAGCATTATGGCTTATTTGTGCATCATGCATTATTTGTCCCATTATGTTCAACGGTGCAAAGGTGAAAATTATTAAGAAAATTGCCTGCATTTGGAGGGAATGAGGAAAAACCATGTGATATTTTGAGAAGACTTTCCCCCTTTTATAAACGTATCATGAAGTTTTGACTGTTAAGAAATCAAAATGCCCTATTTTGCGTGGCAATTTTTTTCTTTACATTCTTTTACAACTGTGTCAAGAAATGAAAGTATGTGATTTTGTTCACTTTGTTACAGCAAAGTGAACAAGAGCTAAGATTTCTCCTCCCCCTTACAGTTCTGGATAGCCTGTGGGGTTTTGTGCCCCACTGTCCACCCAGCTTGTTTTCAGTTGCTTTCCTTGGGGTTCATTTTGCCTTTACTTCATTTGCTGACTGTGACCAAGTTGTTGCATGCTGATTTCTGGGTTGCCTCACTTTCTTTGACCTTGAATTGAGGGTCTATTTAAAATAGCAAGCTAAGGATTTTTTTTTCCCGTCATAAGATTTTGTTGCCTATGCTGGAGTTCGAGAAGGAGACATCGTCATTTAGTGTGTCCTGTTATGATTTTTGTCAGGTCTGTACTTGAAAACAGTAATTTTGTCTTTAAAAATTCTTGAGAGGAGACGGGTTATATTTGCACTCTTTTGGAAGCGTTGTTTGGACCCAGTTTTAGTTGGTTGCCCCAAAAGATCTGTCAGCTTTTCTGTTTCTCTCCCTCTCTCTTTTTTGGCCAGTGTAACTATGTCTTTCCTAGGGCTTTTGCTGGCATGGAAAAAATTAATTCCTTTATAGCCATAAGTATGTTAGCATCTCTTAAATGTAGACCAGACCTACCTCTCCAGTCTGCCAAGATACGGTTCGTAGGCATGTCATTTTCAGCAACTGTTACAGCATGAGGAACTTGTATTGTGTTCGTGATCACAGCCAGAACTGGGCTTCTCTGTACATTATTGGGTAGATTCCATTTTGAAAGTGGGATTTGCTTGCTCTCTTTGTTCTCCTTTACCTCTGTGTTAGATTGTAATAGTGGCAAAAAAAGTGTTTTATCCTGCTAGAAAGAAATCACCACATACTGACTTCTATCCTGGGAAAAGGGTTTATCAGGAGGGAAACGAGCTGTTCGGTGGCTTGAGTCTTTTGCTGAGCCTGAGCACAGAATCACATAATGGAGGAGATGGCCTTTGTGCAAGAGTCAAGAGTGCCACTTCACAATGTGAGCAGCTGCGCTCGCCTACGTGCAAGTACCTAGTGCCACATCAGCCCGATGTACTCTATGAGATACAGGCATAGATCTGGCAGGTAGGACACAGGGTTTGGGTGGGCATCTGCACTTTCCAGAATGGCAACTGAAGGTCAGATACATCACTTTGTCTGGGGCAGCTGAAATACTGCTAGGTACCAGTGTTTGAGCATCTGGGTTGTACCACTTGAGTCCAAATGATGGTGGAGTTGTTTATCTTCAAAGATGGGTGTAGCAGATGTGTAGCAAAACCATCAAGGTGCTGATAATGCTATAGAAATGGAGGATAACTGCTGGTAAGGTGCTGCTACAGTCAGTGGTGTTTGCAGGCACCCTGTCTATTTGTCAATTAATTTCAGACTAATGGGTCTAAAAAGTCAGTGGTTATCCAGTCAGTAGTGGCTGGAAATAACAGCTGACATAAATATATTTTCTTAACATCCTTCCCCTTGGTCAGGGATAAAGTTTTTACTCTCATGTCTGTGACTTAGATACACTGCTAACCCATTTCCAACTTCCTTCTGATAGTTAAATCTCTACCAAAAAAGGGAGGTTTTTTTGCTGTCTGAATAGTAACTTGACATCAGCTTAAATGGCAAATGAATATTCACAATCTGGAGAAGTGAAAGTTATACAAGAGAAAATTGGAATGACACCACTTGCAAAACAACCCATAACAATGTGAAAGGGGAATGCTTTTAGTATTCAACTGGCCCTACACTAGCCAATTCAAGATGTGTAACAGGAAGAAGACAAGCCTGTTTTATCCTGAACCAGGATGAGATGCTCTCTGTTTTGGATTTCACAGGGCTTGGGCTTGATATTTACATAATTTAAATGCAAGTGAAGCAAGGGTTTAAATCCAAAGTTCAAATTTGTGCATGACGTGCGCATAACATGAATGCATCCCTTGAGAGGAGAAGAAAGAGTTTGGGAAAGGAGCACTGGCAGAATTCTTTCATCAAGAAAATAAGCATTATTATTTTGTATTTTTTTATGACAGTCTGTTGGCATTTTCTTGTATCATGTCAACTAAGTTTGTCAGATTGGGGTGTGCTTGTAACAAATGGCTTCATGGAACAAATGTGCTTCATCTGGGGTTTCAACTGGCTTCAAAAGCTTTCAGTTGCTTTGTACACTGCGTCATCATATCGTAGGTCTTTAGATAATAGCTATGAAGGTACAAAGATCTTCCTAGTGAATAATGATCATGTAGAAGAACTGATAATTTAAGGCTAATGGCTGTTTGCCTTTGTTGCTAATTAATCCCTTTCTGCTAGAAAATTTCTGCTGCAATTCTGCAAGGTTCTTAAAGTGTTTTATCTCTTTTTACTATTTGCATGCTGTTCTTTTTCATCTCTGTAAATAGAGTGGGTTTGAGAGGGCTGTATCCACCAGTTCCCCCACTGTGACAGTACATCAGCCAATTAAAATTTGAATATTTATGTATTTCTTCCTGTACAGCTGCAATACTAGTTCCATTGGTAGCCCAATAGCTCAGGTTGGACTGTAGCCCTTTCAAGGTGTTTGGTTCAGCCCAGAATCTTGTCAGTATTCATGAGCTTTCTGTTGGATTGGATCAAAGAAATAGATTTCGCTGTAATTTGACTGCCTTTATAGAATTTATTCAAACTTCCTATGTAAGCAAAGTCTTTATTTACAGGTCAGTTATTCTTGAAATGTTTTTTCTTTCTTCAGTCTGTGTATGTGTGTTTGCTTTTAGCCTTCTGTTATCGCAGTGGATATTTCCATGTGAGTCTTAGTCCAGCTTTAATTAGAATCAGTGGGTTTTCTCTTTTTTTTTTTGTGCATCTACAGATATAATGATGATACCTCTAAATAAATAAGCATGGTTTATTTCAAAGGACCCTTAACCCAAACTGCCATGGTTGTGTTTAAAATGTGCTCTCTACTCTACTTGAGTTGTTTTTTTGCTCCTGTTCCAGCCAGTGCTGGAGGAGGAGCATGACTTAATACTCTAAAATTTAGTGTATCCAGGCATATATACCCAATGCTGTCCTCAGCCTTTTAATATTGCCGCTGTGTTGACTTAAGTAGGTATTAGAAGGTGATGTTTTATTTTTCACTCATCAGTCACTGAATGCTGAGTCCACAATACTCTGAGCTCCCACTTAATTGTGAGGCCTTTTTCTTACTCAGATAGCTTGTCAAACCAACCCCTTGTTTTGTTCAGTTTTGGTATGAGGTACTTACAGTGTTATGGACCACAATTAAAATAGGAATATATACAGTTTTTGCCATATACATATATATATATATAAATATGTGTATATATGTATGTCTTTCATATATACATACATATATATATGCTTGTCACTGTATATGTTTGTGACTGAATTTTGCAGTCTTTTCATAAAGTCAGACTTAGTCTATGTGTGCACACACATGTGCACGTGTATAAATAAAAATATGGCATTAATTTTATTGGACTAGGAAAACAGTTCATGGTCATTGAAAATTTAAGGTGCTCTTGATAAAAATCCAAGCCGAAAAGGCAGGCAGTTACGTAAGGAATGTATTTCTTTTTTCCTTTTTGTTTCATGCTAGGGCACAGAGTTGCAGATCAGGATGAGGGATTGCAAACCTTCCTAAGTCCACAGATATCACATGATGTATGAGGCAATTTGTGGTATATTTGTTATGTGAATTGGACATATGCTTTAAAAATGTTAAATGCTTTTTCCACATATAGACAAACATATATATGTCTTGCATGTATGCCTTGTATACAGAAAGTATAATGATTTTTTCATTTACCAAGGTGATGCCCAGGCATTTCAGGATACTTCTGTTGAGACTCTCCCCCTGTAGTTGAAGGTGAAGAGCACAGCTCCCAGGGTGAAAATAGTTTGGGAGTGCAGGAGGCGACACGTGGCTGTGCGCTGCAAGGAAAATGTAGTAAGTCAGGCATTTGAGTGTATATATGTGCCAGTCTACAGACGACAGTTTCTAGAGTTAAACATTTGGTTGACTTCCTTAAAGAAAAATCTGTAAATTGGGGCACCTGTCAGAGTTGTTCAGTTTCACGCCTAAGAATCCCGACAGTGTCCCTTTTGCTGAGGTAAGAATGAAGCGAGCGCTGCAGTGCAGACATGTTTTGTTAGGCTCAAACAGGGGTGGTGGTGTTTTTAAGTCTGTTTTTCAGATTTAAGGTCTACAGCTATTTTCCTGGTCCTGTAACAGACATACTGACTATTCACCAGGAGGAAAATGTGAAATGCAATTAAAACCCCCACTTTTATTTATTTTTACAGCTGATATTAAAAGAAATAGCATAAATGAAATGAAGGATTGATGGAGGTACTTGTAGACATAAAGGGTCTTTTGAATATCAGACCATTTGCTGAAGCTTTCATGCTGGTATGCTTAAATACAAAACAAAGACCTTAATCAGTAGAGAGTTCCTTGAAAGTATCTCTAAGCCCCAAGCTCTTTATTTTATACATCAAATGTATATAAATGATACAGGTGTGAACAGCAAGGCATGGGAAAATTGCAACAACTGTTTGTTGACCCTTGTTGGTTATTCTTCTTAAGATGTGTGCATGTCCAATAAAATAAAGATATGGGCATTGCATGGTATTAGCACCTCCCCAGAAGGAGGGAGAAGATAGCTGTAACTATGCCTGCCCACGTACCTTGGGAATGAAAGCTCGCATTCCCCAGAGGTCAGAGACTGGAGGTTGTCATCGTCCTTAATGCCTCACCTCTCATAATGGAAAGAATTTACAATAGTTTCTTCTTTTTGTTTTTAGTAAAAGCAATTACTTCTTAGTCACTCGATTTTCAAAGAACGTCTTTAATAAAACCCAGGATTAAACTATAGAGGCAAGCGAAAACCAAGTATCAAAATTACTGATATTGCAGAGTTTACAATTCTCTTCTTGCTGCATAGAACGTAGGATTATGAAATCACGTTTGCATTCGCCCCGCACCTTGTATTTCAAATTTTCTGCTCTTTCCACAGAGCTTCACTACTCATTTATGAGTCACTCTTTGCTGATCAGATTTTTCCAAAGTTCCTTTGTTCTGTACAAAACGCTTACAGATTATAACATGCAGCTCTTCAAAAGCCAAGAAAATCTCCAGCAGAGCAGCTGGCAAGATGGTTGAGTCTTGGAAAGATCTGTCCTTCTTTGTTTTTTGTGTGCTTATCCTTACAGTTCTCTTCTTCCAGTTTTGAGAACCCTCTGTCGAACAGACAGTATGAAGTGGATTGAACTTTTGGTGTGGTGCTTGCTAGCAAAGGATTAAAACTTTTAAATGGGTGGAATTTATTTTTAAGAGACATTAGTGGAAAACCTGCAAATACGAGTCTGTCTTTGCAGTTGCTTGTCTTTCCTGACTGATAAAATTAGATGGTAATGCAGCTTCCAGTTGTTAATTTTCATTCTCATGCCATACGGCAAGCTACAAAGCAGACTGCTGCTATGATTTAAGAAACGAATAAAAAAGTTCTCCCCCTCTGTTTTCTAGGCCCTCAAGTTTCACATGAATCACTTTGTAGATTAAATTTAGACTTTAGTTTTAAAGTCAGTTGTAGGGGGAGAACAGTAAACTGAGGTGAGAAGTAACCAGGGTCAGGAGCTGCCAAAGATGGCTTTGCTATGAAAGACAACACATGATGAACCTCATCCATGTGAGTGTTATTTTCGCAGAATCTAAATGCTTCACAGACCTTTGAGGCATTTATCCTAATTGCTCTGTAACAGAGAACTAATGTTTTCTCCATTTTACAGTTGGGAAAATGAGACAAGGAAACTGTATGTTTTGCAAAAGGTCCAAGTAGAAAAGAGCGAAAATCAGCTCTCTGAAGGCAAAGCATAACTCACTGGGGTTTCATAATGCCTGTATCAGTTTTGCAAGCAGGAATTTTGATTCCTATTTGGAAGGAAGAAGAATTTTAATTTTAGTACCAGTTCCATGGGTAGAAACAAGATGATGCTTGGAAAAAGAGAAAACATACTCTACTGGGAGCAACTTTTTGACAGTTAGACCTTAATTGGTTATACAGGAAATTCTCTAAAGGAATGGGAGGACCACCAAGTAGAAATAAATTACTGCTTGATAGCCAGTTTTACTCTAATGGAGATAAAATTTGAATATAGGAAAAGCATGACATATTTGAGGCTACCTCCATTAATATTTCTAAATAAATCTTATATTGTGCTTTCTATATTAAGTTAGAGAAGGGCTGTTTGCTTTTTTTTTGAATTTGTATAGCGTGAATAACAAAGCATTTAAAAATCCTTTTGGATGCCAAAAAGTGCCTAATTTTATTATCTACCAAATCTAGCATCTTCCAACAGCAGAAGAATTTCAGTGGTTCTCCCATTAAAAATGCTACCTTATAATTATGTGTAAAATAGTTGGTTTTTTTTCTTTACAAAGTCACTTTGTTTACATCTTTTCCCTTGTTCTTATATAAATGCCTTGTAATGTGTAGGGTTTCTTTTAAAGTTATTTTCTCTTTTTAAAATTCAAAATGGTATTTGTGCCATTTGGACTGACAGATCTGTAGTGTTGTAGTTTTGGCTACATACACAGTAGCAAAGAACAAAATATTTTTTGTCACTCTTCTACTGTTACGGTTCAGTCTGTTCCTTTTACATCGTCAGCTTGTTTCTCTGGGCTTCATAGAAGCATTTGTTTTAATTTTTATTGGGCAGGGCTGCAACTTAGCAAACTCATGTAAGCTTCACAAATCATTCACAAATGTGGATGATTAAATCAATTATGTCTTGGCTGAGTGATCTATGAGAGTATTATATATACACAGCGTTAAAAGACTGTTATTAAGGTGCAAAACCAAGTACTTAAAGTTAGGAAGTGCCAAAATTAAAGTTGCCTGCAGGCTTGCAGTCTCTGTGCATATATGTATTATGATATTGCCTCTAACTGTACAATTACACTGTTTTTCCAGCTGGAACCTCATCTCAGTCATTCTCTTTGTACAAAGCATAACCCATGTTTTACTTTTTGCGTACTTAAACTCTGGTCTGCAAACCAGTATTTGTTATGGTACTTACCAGTTTGGGATATGATTTCATAAGTCAATGAAAGATTTCATAGATAATATATTTATCTTTCCCAGAACAATGGTGTTATCTTTGCCAAAATAAAACAAAAAAGAAGAAAAGCAGAGATTAAGGTCAGTGTTAAACCTTGACATCTCTGCTTCTCCTTCCCACTCCCAATGCCTGCATTTTCACAGAATCACAGAATTCTAGGGTTGGAAGGGACCTCGAAGGATCATCTAGTCCAACCCCCCTGCCAGAGCAGGGTCACCTACAGTACATCACACAGGAACACATCCAGGCGGGGTTTGAATGTCTCCAGGGAAGGAGACTCCACAGCCTCTCTGGGCAGCCTGTTCCAGTGCTCTGGCACTCGCACAGTGAAAAAGTTTTTCCTGATATTCACATGGAACCTCTTATGCTCCAGTTTGCATCCATTGCCCCTTGTCCTATCATTGGTCCCTTAATTTAGTTTATTGCTCCCTTAATCACATCCATTCAAAAGTCTGTTGGCCTAAATTTACATATTAAAGAGGGCTTGGTTTTAGGGGGGGGGGGCTTACTTAGGAAATTTCAAATTGTGGTCTTAAAAAGGTTTGCTTTGGCTTGATTAAGGAGCAGAGAGCTGATAGAGAGAGGAGTGATGGATGTGTAAACAAGTGAGAAGGGGAAGAGATGAGTGATAACTTCCTCTGCTGCTGGGCAGATTGTAACATGAGACCCCGTCCTCAAACATTTGGGGTGCGGGGACTGAGTGTCCCCTTTCTAACTTCTTACCTTAGTGTCCATTTCTAAAACCAGTCTCCGTGTCTAGCCAGTCATGGCATCTCTCTGCTCCTGGACCGCCATGTGGTTTCTTTACTGGGAGATGGTTCAGTTTTAGTCCCAGGCCAATTACCCAGATTCTCCTTCTTTGAATTTGCATGCCTGTGCCCTTTCATTGCCAGCTTCACTCTTACGCCATATCCTCATCACAGCTTTAGTCACCAGTCCCTCTCATCTTGAATCATGCCCATCCTCCCCTAAATACAGGTAGTGGCCCTTCTCCTTCCTTTCATCGGTTTGTACTGGGATGAAGGGAAAAGTGTTCTGAACAGGCAGTAATTTGTCGAGCGAAATGAATTCATTACTCAAGCAAATGAAAGAGAACTGCCAATTTCAGAGTTGCTATGAGGGAAGAAAAAGTTTATGAAAGCCTACAGTTACGGTTGTCATCTTTGTTTATCTGTTCATCATGATTTTGATGTAAAATGGTCAGCCCAACCTAGCTGTACCACGGTGGTCACCCCATCTGCTGTTCCATTGCTATTAGGAGTGAAGGCAGTATTGTTGGTGTAAAGGGATAAAACCCCCGGTGTTACCACCTTCTTTGTATTTCTGCACCCTTGATGATTTGGCAATAATTTCTCCACAGGGATTATTTGTTCAAGGGTGGGGTCTCTGTTCAATCCAGATATAACCCAGCTGCGGTGGAATTTAGCCTCTTCTCTGGGTGTACAAGCAATTAGTGCTTCAGCCAGGCCTGCCTGCCCTCCCAGAGAACAAAAGATTCAGCAGAAGTCTTGTCCCTTGAAATGACAGCTGGACAAAGAATCAACAGGTTTGTCAGACAATTATTTCAAGTCACGTTTTACAGAAAAGAGTAGTAGTGTGACCTCACCATGGACCGAGATGAGATCTCTCATATGTGGAAGTTTATATGTAGATAACTAGTGGAACGGGTGTCAAAAAAATGAATATTCTTAATAACACCAGGTAGAGATAACAGTCATGTGAGTTTTGAAGGAAATTTGCTCTGATGACAGGTCAGTTTTTCATAAGGAGCTGGCAAATTGCAAACATACGATTATTCAAATAAGATGATATCTGCAAATAGGATATACTAAGCAAATACTATAAAGTTCATATCCGATATTATTATTTTCTTCTCCCTTGAGAGTTGATTTAGCAGGAGCAGGTGAGTTCTTTTAAACATAAAGAATATGGATGTTTAGAGGAAATTGTTTCATGATGAATGAAAAAAGTACCAATGCACATCGAATATTAAATATGTTTCTCTCTTTTTCAAAATTAATTCCCAAATTTGATGCTGTAAAATTTTAACAGTTGTGGGAGAGCTCCCAGAAGACCCTTCATTATGTCTCATTATTACAGCATATGTGAGGCCATGGTACCCTTGGTTGCCATAGTTCCTTATTTAATCAAGAAAAAAAATGTTCCATGGCTGCACAGCTGGATAACCTTATGTATCTATAGTTTTCTCAAGAAACAATCATTTCTATGCCCTGTACTATCTTAATGTGAATTCTCTTTCAAAAATTCATAAACCAGACTTACTATTTTTTATTTCTTGACTACCTGGTAAAATTTAAGGTCAGACCGCAGTTTTGCCTAATGTTTCTCTCTCTTTTCTTAATAAAGGGAAGGTGTTTTTCCTTTTGCAAGGCCAAATGTGATTGCAGGCTTTCAGCATTGCAGCAGGAAGGCAGATAGTCCGTGCTGGTGGGTGTGACAGGTTTGCCATCAAGCATGTGGTTGGTTGTATGTTTTTTTTAAAAAATCAGATTTATTAATTACATATTTTTCTTTCATTTATGTTATTTAAAACCTAATCCTTCATGTTGAACAAGTTCTATCAGGTCTCCTCTGGAACTGCTATCAGACAGCAGTTTAAATATTATCTAGCTTTAGGTGCTACCTTTAGTTAAATATCTGCCCTGCCAGGGGAGACACGATGAGGAAGACTTGCTCAGCTTTACAATTTCAATGGTAATGTTTAAATAACTTTGCAGGCGTGAAATATCCAGGAGGGCTGCTGCAGTCTCTAGGAGCTTCTTAGAGTGAATTAATGCCCTAATACTCAGGGAATATTTACAGTTTAATAATTGAGGAAAGTTGATTAAATATACAAAGCATTTAAATACCCATTTTAAGCTCATATTAATTCCTGGCAAATTAAAATATGTTGGCATTTAGAGAATTACAAACTTCCAGCAATACGTTTGGGCCTTACAGAGGTGTTCCCATTTCATGTGAAATAGAACAGTTGGGTTCACAGGGCTGTGATGGACGTGGTTGTATTTAGTCATACTGAGTCTGATCTCTCCTGGTGGTGGGATGTGAAAAACACTGGAACAGGTTGCTCAAAGAGGTGGTGGATTCCCCATCCCTGGAGACTTTCAAGGCCAGGTTGGATGGGGCCCTGAGCAACCTGGTCTAGCGGGGGATGTCCCTGCCCATGGCAGGGGAGTTGGACTAGAGGACCTTTAAGGTCCTTTCCAACTCAAGCAGTTCTGTGATTCTGTGACTCTGAAGATTTGTGAGTACCGTTCCCCCTATCTAAGATGGTAGAAGACAACTGAAAAAGTTCTTGTTTTATCATAACTGTGGGCATCATTTCTTGCCCTCATGTGACTACAGGCAGACATCACAGCTGCTGATCTTTAGCAGGTCTGGCTAAGAGTATACCAACTATTTTAAAATATTCTATATATATTCAGAGGAAGGTGAGGCTGGATCAGACAGAATCACTTCTGCTTAGGTCACTCCTGGTGGATACTTGTCAAACTCTTGTGTTCTTGCTTGTGACACTGCAACTTCTGTAAGCACTTTTCAGTGTATCATTATCAGCTATTATGCCATTGAAACATTTTTCCCTGGAATCTTATTTTTTTGTTGTTGTTATTACAGCTTTAAGCCTAAAATTAAAGGATTCCTGTTGCTGGGGACGAGGGCGAAGCTGTCATGTCATTCATAATGTCTCATCTGTGAGAAAAGCAGGTGCCTGTGAAGCAGCCCACAGGGCTAATGAAGAAGGATCAGGATACATAAGAAATCTGTAGACTCATTAGTTTGTTCCAGGCTTCCCAGCCTGGTTTTGCTTTCATGGCTCAAAATGTCTGTAAACAAAAGTACACCTGAATTTCTGGAGAGAGAGACAAGATGACAGCAGTACTCCTGCCTGTTCCTTTGTGAGTAAATCTTGCCTGGATGCAGTTGCCCTGGAATTACAAAAGGCTACAAATGGCTGTCTCCTCCTCATCTGTGGGAATAAATCAGACATGGGAGTTGTAGGTTTGGCAGTTAAGCATTTCCATTTGTAGAACACTGACATACTAATGATGGTAATTTTGCATTTGTTACTACATGCCTAATCTAATTAAGTTTTTCTTAGGGTACAATTGTTGTTTTCTGTGTTTAGTTATGTAAGCACCAGGTGCAAATGTTAACAGTTTTATCTTTGTGTTATGCAAGACCTTTTTTCTGTATCTTTAATTTTTCAGTTAAAAAAATGCATACAGTATTTGCTTGTTCCAAGGAGTTTTATTAATATTTCTGATTGATGCACATAGGAAACGCTAATGAGGACTACACGTTTATATTACTCTTAGTTTAAATGTGTTTAGAGCTATTTATGAGATCTACATTTTTGGCTTCAAGTGTTGCAATAGTCCAGACTCCTTTTCCCAGCTATCCTGCTGGTTTTGAGCACTGGCAGGCTTTCCACACTCCATGACAGATCTGCCCCTGTCTATTGGAAAAAGTCTGAGCTATGCAGGGGTCTGTTGTCTGGATCGGAATTTTGTGGAGCACTGGTAACACTGCTTCTGTGACTGCCAGCCTGGCTGTGAACTTTTTGCCACCATTTCATCAATGCTTGTTCAAATGCTGAAAGAGAGTTTTTCAGTAGAGTTCTTTGCCTGGAATAATAAACTCAAGTATTAGTTTTAAAGCTCAAGGACCTCAGATTTGAAACGGTATAAAAGACTGCTCAGAGGCAAGTGACTCTCAAAAGATTATGAAATTTTAACATTACTTTTAAAGTACAGCAAACAGGAATGGCAATAAAGTTTTCCACCTGTAGACTGGTAATTGTTTTAATCTATTAAGTAAAAATAAGTAAAGCTTGTGTTTTCTAGTTTCTAGTCATCCATTAGCAATCTATTTTTACATACATTTGGCATTAAGCATAATAGAAAAATTTGATAAATGGTTGATGTGTGTTTATTCTAAGGCGTAAGGTGCCCATAAAACATTCCCATTGCTAATGAATGAAAATTGCCTATAGAAACATTTTTCAGCCTTTTCTAATTCATGAATTATTATACATTTTGCAGAAGCATGTACTGTTTAAGCCTTCTGCCAGCACGCCGCCTTCTCTTAGTTACCTTTCATGGATTCCTTCACAGTAGGATTTTAAGCCCCGCATGGACCGTAAGTCAGTAGTAGTGACCTGAAATATGCTACCTTTCATTTAAGGATCCCCAAAACCTCCTGTCCTTAATGATCACTTTTCACTGAGCTGTGAAGTATGGTTGTATGGTTGAATGTTGAACCATTTTCAGTATAGAAATGTAAAGGTTTGCATTTATACTGGTGTAAGATTGACAGCACCCATTGTTTTTATTCTGGATCCAGGTAAACAAAGAAGTTGTTTTGAATGAAGCTTTACAGTGTTGTTAATGGTAGAGATTCCCCCATTGCTTCCATTGTTCTTAGACACCTCTGTTATTTCAAGTTTGGTTTGTTTTTTGCCCTTCAAGCTTTTAATTCAAACTCCACTCCTTTGATGGTTTATCACAAAATTTGTTCAGAGGCTTCAATTTTTTAAGATAGTCTCTTAACTACTACCGATTATGCATTGCATCAAAGAAAAGTGGTTGAAAACTTTAAAACCACAAATAAAATATACATCAATGGCTCCAGTAATGAGTGCTAACATACTGTTTCTTCAGAAAAAACCCTTTAGGGATAGAAGACCATGTTTCAGATGATGTGAAAAGTAGTAAGCTCGACTTCTGAAAGCAGCTTGCTAGAGTTAGTGGTCAGGTTTTACTAAAAATGGACTTTTAAAAGATTAAAATAGATATGTTTAGTATTAGTTCATAAAAGTCTTCAGATTAGTATCAGGATTAATTCTTTCTGGCAATGAGTTCAGCACACTGATGTCACTTAGTTCCTATACTTTTTTGCTTTCCAGGTGTTGGCTTTTTTCTCAGAAGTGCAATGATTTATTTGGGTGATAATACACAGGCTGCGATATTTTAGAAGTTGGTATCTGTTTCCATGTAGGGATGCTTGGAAAAAAAGAAAATAAGACTATCTTGCAGAAAATATGCTGGCCTCATTAGGTGCAAAAGTGTCTCCGATGGCCCTTAAGCAGCACTTTGGCTTCTCCAGCTTCTCAGCATGAAAACATGTCTAAGTAAGTTATATATTTCAGGACAGTGAACAGCTTGCTTCAGATCCAGCAACTGTGTTTATTCTTTGGTTTTGGGTTTTTTCCCAAATGAGGAATGTCACTCTGCATTGTTTACATTTACATCTCAAAACAATTAAGCTAAAACAGCTTCATAAGATTTGGAGCTGGCTTTCTCTCAGGGAAATTTAGTTTCCAGAGTCATGCAGTAAATAGACTTATTTTTGTTTTTTTCAAGCTGGTGCAATTGCATATGTGTTCATCTTTCTGAAGAGGTTTGGATGCTGTTTATTTTGAATTGTGCATATTGGCAAGGAAGTCTTTATGAGCAGAGCAACTAACTGATTTATTATGTCTTTAGGGACCTCACTTAAATACCTTTTTTTGTGAAGAAGTAGAGTAGAAAACAGTAAAAGCTTGCTTGCATTCGATTACAGGATCAGGTGCAAACAAAATTCAGAGACTTTAGTCCTTGTATTTTTCTGTGTCCTTGTACTATACCCGTCTGTGAAATATACGAAGAACTTTTTCAGTCCGAAATGAACTTCATTAGTAACATAATTCTGGTGCTTAGTCACATAAATATTACAATATGTAGGGAACTTAAAACAGACCTAGTGTTGCTAAGTTTTTAAGGGACCATACTGCTTTGCTCTTTTCATCCCTTCCCCATTTACACATTTCATCAACCAACTCCCATACAGCCATGATACATGTTGCTGAGTGTGCAGGCCAGTATTTCTTAGCTACCTGTTAAAATAACTGGCATTTCTTTCTCAGTAGGCAAAGCTTTAAAAGTAATTTTCCCTTAGGGCAATCCACTGGGGTAAAAACTTAGAAAAAGCTGTAAAGCTGAAGACCTTCTCAGCTTTCTCATTTCTGGATGCTGATTATGTTTTCTCCTTGTGGGATGAAAAGGTGATGCCTGAGGTGGCTGTACAAATGAACTACCTTCTGTACGCCGTTGCTTCCTCTTGCCATTCTTCAGCAAGGGGAAAGCCTTGTTTCAGCCAAGAACACAGAGGGGTTTGTACTAGATGTGATATACAGGTTGTGCACACATGGAACTGAACAGATCAGAACTGTTATGTAGCTGCTTATATGGCTGGCTGTCATCGTGACCTGCCAACCAGGGCTGTATGAAGACCTCCTGAAGTGTGGGTAACACAGGACATCAGTTTTGTCTCCTATATATCTTTTTTTCCAATACATACACTGCCTGGGCTCTTCAAAGCAGACCAATACCTTACAGTGTCTGCCCTTCGTGCTCTGACCTGAGCAAGTTCCCTGTGAAGAGTCCCAGAGTGTTTTTTTATATCCCTCCTACTTGCCAGGGGATAGAGCTGGTGTGAAGCAGAGCAGATGGGGGTTCAATCCCTTGCAGATTGACGGAGACCCTAATTTTCCTTCAGATGCTTGTCGTGCCTCTTTCTGAGTTGTCCCTACAGAGCTCGAGGACTGTCTGCTCCTTGGAGTTGAGAAGTGGTGAGCAAAGACAGGCATTGAGCTGTGAAAAAGGTGCTCCCAGTTCCCAGAGCCAGTACTGTCACTCCTGACATTCCCTGTGCCCCTGCTTCCTTCCCCCAGCAGCACAAGAATGATCGGTGTCAATCCTCCACTGGTTTTGCAAATGGTGCAGCCACAGCTAAGAGGTCTGCTGTCAGCAGGGGTTGAGAGGGCATTGGGTGGGATTTAGCCACTGTTGCATATACAGTTCAGAATAATTTTCTGCTCCTTTGATAATTCTTGATGTGTTTTATTGAGTTCCAGTCAAATCAAGTTAAATGTTTTAGCACATTGTCTTTCTTCAGACTTTTTACAGAAGGCAAGTGTAATCTTTCTTAAAAAGAAAAAATAATTCCCCTTTCATCTTTCCAGGGAGATCACTTTATTCATGTGTAGTGACCTGGCTCAACATTTTATAACTAGTGTGTCACTGAAAGTTCCTCATTACGGTCCCAGCTTGCAGACCACCTGGAGTGCTTCATTATTAATGTGAACTTCAGGTTAAATTTTCAGATGTGTGCAGGTGCGTTTGCACTATTCATTGCAGGCTGGTGACACATGCCTTGTGAAGGGACAAGAGTACGTGAGGCTGAACGTGTCTAAAGTCATATGGAGCACTTGGTGTTTTTACACCAGCCATATGAGGAGTGTAAGGACTGAGGCTCGAGCTCTGCGTTACTATAATCTAACTTTTGATTTCATTGGCAATGATTCTTTGAGATATATAGGCACTTAATCTCAGCACCTGGAGAGAAGAAGTAGAGAAGTCAGAGAGCAGAGGATAAAGGGGAAGCCACATTCTGGTTAAAGCCAGTAACATGGGAAAAGCTTAGTTCTTATTCCAAACATGAATGTATCTTTGGATGTAGATGATAGTTACATGGCAATGAGACACTGCAGAGCCCTCCAGATTGCTACTGGTTGTAGTGCAAGATGTAAGTAATTCTACTGATGCAGCTAGGATGCTGTTAAGACAATGAGTTTAGGAAGAATCTCACATCTCCTTGATGGAAGCTTAATTTTAACTTTTTTCTTTACAACAGTTGCTTAAGCCACCTAAACTCCACCAGCTGCCCAGTTTTGCCTCGTGAAATCAAATAAGTGGCCTACTGAGTTAAATCTCTAATCTTAACTTGTTTGGTTTATAGTCTAAATAGATAAAAAGGCAAAAGATAACAGTGTCTACCGTTGCAAACAGAGCAACAGAGCTCTGTACAGATGCAGGGTTATTACTTGTTTTGCCTGCAGTTTTGTTTGTGGGTTATTTTTTTTCTTTTTTAAGGGGAAATTTCTCTGGGGACTTTTCTCTCTCTTTTTTTTTTTTTTTTTTGTTGTTTTGTTTTAAAAGAAATATGGAAATAGCAGAAGTGGGAGTAGAGGTGCATCCGTAGGAGCAATGGAGCTGGAAGGACAAGGGGAGATGGCCTGAAAAAGAAGGGGAAAAGAATAGTTACAAATGTGTGAAAGGGAGTGGGCAGAACAGGAAATCTGAGTGTGGGATTGAGAGCACTGGGAAACGTGGGCAGGAATAAATTGCACGGAGGAAGAAAACTCCTGAAACGTGTTGTTGTTTTCTTTAAAGACTCTGGCCTTATTACAGTAAGATAGCCTCTATTTACTCATTGAGGACCAGATCTTGACATTATCAGCTTACAACAAGTAATAAAATACATTAATGCTTTTTTTATAAAGAGCCAAAGCACCAAAAGGTGCTTCCTCAATAGACATCTCTCTCACATACTGAAGGATTAAGGGTTTTAAAATCTCACACAATTGTATTTATTTTATGTAGTTTAAATCTTCCTAGCCATTTTACTCTTATTTAAACTGAATATATGCTGATCATTTTTTGTTTGTACATGTGAAGAGCAGTGCCCTGGTTTTCTATCATAGCACCTACTTTAGTTGAGTTGAAAATAGCATATAGTCTGAAAATGGAAATGCAGAGTGCCTCTGGGGTAAAATTTGGTTTTAGTGACTAAAGTGATCATGGCCGTCTGCTTTGAATTGAGAAACTAATAGAAAATCAACAGATCTGATGACACTGTAACCACTGGAAATGAGAATTTCATAGAAATAACCATTTTTAAAAATTACAATTTTATTCATAAACCTATTCCATACAGTAGTTCTGTCCAGTTATGTATGAATGCATCAGATTCGACAAATCAAAGTAAGGGTATTTTAAATTAATGTTTCTGATTCTGGCCAGTAGCACAAGAAGATGAAATCTCTTTATGATATGACCCAGCTTTTTTTTTGTTAAAAAGAAACCAAAACAGTAATTTAGATCTCTAGGCACAGATTTTCTAAATTTGCCGTTAATACAGTGATTTAGACTTTTAGAGTTGTTTTCAAACATAAGGATATAGGTATCTTGTAGCATTTTAAAGTGGTAAATTGCCATTTAAAAGATAAAAGTAGTCTGGAAATTTATCAAATAGTTCAAAATTAATTAAATATACCAATTAGAGCTATTTAATATCTGTTATCATTTTTGATCTACACCTAAATATTTATGGGAAAACATCCAAGGATTTGTATGGTGTATTGAAAATGTGTCTGGTGAATGTCCCACGTGAAATAAATTATTTTTATTGCATTTTGGAAAAGTACTTAAGAGTGAAATGCTTTGCTTATGTACTTATATAACTCCAGTGTATAATATGGGTCCAAAGGTCTTTAATTTATTATAAAGATGGGACTTTAATGACAAAATAATGGCTCTGATGTATCTGTAACTTTGGGATAGATATTAGTAAGGTATCATATCTTTCAGCTCTCCCTTATGTGATGTGACATTGCTGCCCCAGACATTTTTTACTGCATGAGCAATCAACATAAATGAAAACTAGAAAGCATTCATGTTAAGACAAGAAGCAGTGTTACTTTCAATAAGGTGCCTTCAGAAAACTGTCACACAGATATTTCACTGGAGACATTCTGGTTTGACCTCTACCTCACCATTCCTTCTCTTTTTTTTTTTTTTTTTATGATTAAACAGAGGAGAAGGGGTTTGTGAAAGCCCTCAAGAAAACTGACAGTTCCTTGTAGAATGCAGCTCTTCCTCATTTCCATATATTTTCCTGCAGAAGAATGGCTCTCTAAGAGCACATTAGCCTTCAACCTTGGCAGGTGTAGGAGTAAATCTGCAGTATTATGATTGAAATGTTATACCTGCTTATTCTAAAACTGACATGATAGGTGACAAATGACAGAGGCATTACTGGGTCAGGTGAAGTCTTTGTCATAATCCCTTTTCCCCTAACTTTTAGCTGGTGCAGCAAAGAGAATCCTGTTTCAAGGATTATTAACACCACCTGCTACAAAATTCCTTCGGGAAGGACCAGAGTGCTTTGGATTTGAACACTGACTTTGAAACCTGCAGGAAAATGGCACAATCTCTTCAGATACTGTAATGACTACTTTGGTTTTGTTATAAGCCAGTCTTTCCACTGTGAAAATGTATTGTTAAGGATATAAATGCTGTTTCTCCCATTTCAATGTAAAAATATATTAATTTTAAATGAGTTCCCCAAATGCTTGTGTTTCACAGTATTTAGATATGCTTTCTGCTGCAATGAACTGTGCAGCAGGGTTTAGCTGATCTCTGGGCTGAAAGCTTAGTTTGCGGTAGCACAAATCGAAAGCTCTATCTCCATTATAGGGGATTTTTTTCCTCCTCTTTCTTCTCCAGCGCTGTTTCACGTTTTTACAAGAAGTTTTACCTCATGTCTGGTTCATCCATAAGGCACATTCTTCCCTCCAGACTGCCTGTGGAAAAATGATTTCTCCCTATTTCTCATTTCTATCCTGCTTCTCTTCTGTAACTCCTGTGCATTCACTAGGAAGGAATACAGTGCCCTTCTGGCTGGCTGTGGGGTGTGTGGCTCATCCACTTGAAGGGTGACAGGCCGGAGAGTGGAGAAGACAGGTACCTGACAAGAAGCCCGAGCATCAAATTTGACCCCAGTTCATCTCCCACTCCCGTGTTGGCATTTGGACTCTTTCAAAGCCAGGCAAGGGAAAGGTGTGCCTCCTTTTAACTGGTGAGTGGCATGGGTATGGTCGGTTTCCTGCTGCAACTGCCTGAAGCAGAACAGGCAGAGCATAGGAAGAGGAAAAGCCTTGGGCTCTTTTCATCTCAGTCTCTGATTGCAGATCCCCCTGGAACCAGGGAGTGAATCTGTCCCTTTGTATTTTTGAGTGAAGTGAGAGCTGATTGATTTGTCAAGTGATTACATGCTCAGATGAGATACTGGAATGTACAGTTTGATTTGTATTCAGTACCACGGCATGGCCTAGGAGTAGCTTCATATAGTACAATGAAGATTGTAGTCGTAGGAGAATGTGTACATAGAAATCACCTTTCTGAATGTCTTTCAGAACCTTTTTCAGCAGCGTATCTTCTAGTTTGTTTTCTTTTTGAGGAATTTTCTGGCCTTGGACTTGCAAAAATGGAATGCTGCAGTTAAGTGTTGGCCAGAAGGACCCGTTTCTAAATAAACAAGACTGAAGTGCACTGAAGTTAATTGCCTTTTGAGGGTGTATCTGTCCTTTCTACACTCAGATGCTGTAATATGTACCTAAGCCATGAGGAGGTTTCAACTCATCAAGAAGAGCTTTAAACAAATGCTTTGGTTGAGTGGCACATTTATACTATAAAAGATGTTGCTCCTCTGAATATGAATCCTAGAAGGTCTTTCTACATAAATGCTCACTCTCTCTCTCAAAATAAATCCCCTCAAGACCCAACTACCCATATTGTGTTCTTGGCTGGTGATTTTGTGCTGCCATCCTGTCTGCCCCTTTGCTCGTCACAACATATTATTCATAACATATTATTTCCAGGGTCAAACTTACACTGGTGGGGAATCTGTAAGCTCTTTAAAAATGAGGCTGCTTTCCACAATTTTAAGCTTTGAAACCTAAAAAAAGATGTCATTCTTCACAGTTTTTAGGCAATACCTAGGTGCTGTTTACTACTATTACTTGATACTAATGTGTGTGTGTCACTGCTTGAAAAGTAGTGTTCAACATTTGAGACATAACATACTCTGACTCATTTTTTTCTTTTAATTCAGAAGAGAATTTGTACAAGAGAATCTTAAGAAACAATTGTTATGATGTAAAGTGAATATATTAAGTTGTGATTTCTGAGCTGATCTTGGAGTCTATTTTAAAAATTGAGAAGTTGAGGCTATTTAAAACAATTCTTACATAGTTGTTGCATTAACTAAGCAGCAGCTCTTTGCTTTGGTGAAAGCTGGGAGTGGGAATGTTTCTGGTTTTGTTTTTTTGTCTTTTGCGTTAATCACATATGTTCACATGAAGTGACTCTCTGATTAAGGACATTGCTTTTCCAGAACAGAAGTAATAATTTTGTAAATTTTATTGCTATCCATTCACTAGTTAAAACAAGTTTTAAGAATACTAGAACTAATAAAAACTTCAGTTTGTTTGAAGTTGTGGCTTGGAGTTGATTGAGAGCTCAGCCAAAGCTCTTTCCATTGCAGTGTGGGCATATGAAACCTGAGAAATAATTACTAATTATTATTTGTTTGGCAGAGACCTGACTGGATATTACCAGATTGAAACTTTGGGGTCTGTGAAAGGAGTAAAGAAAGAACGTTCTTGAGCTGAGAAAGGTGGGGATTGATAAGCCAAAGGCAACACAGATATTAAATATGAGCTTGAGTTTGTTCCTCTTTATTTATAGAAACATCAACAAAGAGGGGAGTTGAACCAGTGTAAATTAAAAACATGACTGCTAAACTGTAGAGAGTCTTAATCTCTTCATTGTCTGCAAACCACTTGGTGGTGGTGGCCTGAGGCTCAGGTAATCCCTTGGTACTGGCTTTCTTCATGTTAGGGGCATGTGTGTGCATATATCTGTCTATCTAAATGTGTTTTGTGTGTGTATAAACTAAATATAGATGTAAAGATAGGGATTTAGCAGATTTCAGTTTGGTTTTCATGCTCTCACTTTTTTAACAGCTGTAACTAGTTGCACAGGGATGTTGCTGTGTTCACAGTCCTGGATGAAAGATGTGTTACCAGAAAGATGTTGCAAATAACTTAAAAAATATTTGAGAACTGTTGATCAGAAGTCTCTGAAGTGGCTAACTTCTGGGACTTGCAAGAAGTGAAAAAACCAATTCAACAAAAAACTTGGGGAGTGTTTCGAGGTGGTGGATGGACACTAAAATGATTGACAAACTACTCAGCATGGGCCTGATCTTTTAGTCTCAGAGGAATATAGCTTTTGGGATGGGACCTTTTTGTTTGTTTATTCCATCTCAAGAAGCCAAGTTCTGGGTTTCTCTGAGAGGTCAAAAGACCACTTTAAACTCCTCTCAGGGCAAAAGTGCATTCATCCTCAGTGGGTTATCTGCTCAGTGCTGGCGTGAAAGCAGAATCCTGTTCTGTTCCACTGGCGTTTTGTAGCAGTCTCTCCCAGCACCTCTTGAAATACCAATGGTAATATAAAACACGATTCTTTCCAGATGGATATGGTGGTGTCCATATGTCAAGGTACATTATTTAGGAAGTGAGGATAATTCATATATGAATACCAGAAAATACTAAAGGATATATTGTTGCTTTGGTTTCCCCAAGACAGAGCAAAGGAGGATAGTGTGTCTTCCCTCTGCTGCTCCATGGAGAGAGTAGGGAAAAGGGGAGATGTTTGCATGGTCTGAGAGGAAATGGGATTCTTATTAGAAGAAAGACATGAATAAGATGAAAGGGAGTATGTGTGAAACTTGAATGTTATCTGGGTTGCTGCTGGATCCTGGAATGAAAGGGAGGCCTTTTGGGAGGAAGCCGTGAGACAATACAGCCTTTCTGGGCACAAGATCATTGTCTTGTGTCTGGAGTGATCTCTGGAAATACATTTCAGGAAGTAATTTTTAAACTTCTTCTAAACATCACTGACATGTTGAAGCAATCAATGTTTTAATTTCAGTTTGTTGACAAACTGTTTGTTTAAGAGTACGTTGTTGCAGTGAAGGCAAGGCTGTAGCACAAACTTGCAACTGCCTGAAATGTGGTACATTTTAAGAAATCTATAGCTCTCTAATGACATTCACAAACAATAGTGGGCATGAATATAAGCAAACCAAAACCAGTCTCTGCCGGTCACTTCCTATGGGTGTAGAATTTCTCTCTGCATTGACTGTGTGCTAAACAGATAACTTCCTTTGTATAGTATAGTAAATTTCTTTTTAAAAATATAGTGTATTAAGAGGATGGCAGACATATCTTCATTGCTAGTCTGGAATGTGCAGTTTTTAAAATGGAAGGAAATATTTCTTCGCTTGCAAATATAAAAATAGTCCCTTGAAACACAGGTGGGGAGCAAAATCAGTTCCTTTACTCCACACAAGGTGTTTTGATGACCAAATCAGATGCAGAACTCCTGTGTGTTTTGTTTTTCATTAGAGTTGTGCATCTATTCCCATACCTTAGTACATAACACTTCATGAGACATATGATAATCTGTGTTGGAGTAATTTATTTTTAAATCTTAAAAGGCAAAGAGAGTACTGATGCTCACCCAAGTTTCTTTGGCACAGACATGTATCTCTTCCATAAGTACTGTAAATAACAAAGACCAAGTCATTCCCTATTTCATTAATGCACCTCAGCTTTGTTATTTGAAGTTCCTGTCTCGTATATGTAATGAGTGAAAAGGAAATGAGACTTTGGGGTAGATAATATAAACACACACCATTTCTGTGGTTTAACTGAAATGAAATGAACACTTTGTTTTGTAAAAAACTAATTATTGCTGTACCTTCCATGCATTTAGACTCTAACTCTGGCCTGGCCAAGCTTGTAGTGCCTCCATTATTTCAGGCATCAGGTTTTATACAATATAATATCTCATACTGTAAACACAGAGGTGTTTAATTATCTGCTGACTTGCTCATTAAAAAAAAAAAAAGGAGAAAAAAAAAAAAGGAAGGTTTTCACCCCAGCCTCATGATGTTTGTTAACTTGGAGATAGGGACAATTTAATTCTTGGTACTTCAGATTTCTTTGTGAAGGTGTGTTCTCATTACATGTGCTACATGTAGGTAAAATAAACTGAGAATTGGGAATAAAAGAATGTAAACATAACACAAAGAATTGCAAATCAGTACACGGGCCTCCCCAGTTGTAACCTTGTATCTAATTCTCAGCTCTTTTGTCCTGGATTATTTTCCTGTCCTTCCAACTAGGAGTTCTACCAAGTTCTTGTTTCTGTCTAGTTTCCCTCCCGTACCCCCAAGCTGTTGTGATTCAGTCCTTAGATTGAATAGTCCAGATATGTTCTTAAAAGTATTGAATTTTCTTGGCCGAATCTTCTTATAAATAGATAAATAAGTTTCAAAGTGTAAAATTTAAAATCTGGTGAAGTTGTGAACTAAACTCTGGACCTTGCAACAGATTTAAATTCTTTTTTTCTTTGTACTGATGCATTTCATCCTTCTTTGCATTACGAGTTCCAGAACTGCATATCTGGTCTTTGACTACTTCATTACTGTCAGTTTTGACCACTATCTATCTGTTTATATTATCATACAAAACTGTGATTCCAGAGCAATAATTGTTTCATGTTTTTATCCCTCTTCCTTTGGGCAGTTCTGTGCATTGGGGGTTGATAACTAAAGAGCCTGTTCGCTCAGTCAAGTGCCTGTCAGCCTCACCTTTATTTTCGGTTCTGGCATTTCATTTTGAATAATACAAAAATATTCTTCTTGGTTTCAAATCTTACAAAATGGCCTAGATGTAATCAGTGAGTAACATATTTAGTTTAGCTTCATAATCCTAACAGAAGGAAGCATTTGTAATGTGTTTTGTGTGTGTCATCTTGAGATGACAGAGACCACTTTGCAGGAATTGCCTTTGGTCTCATTGTGGCAATTAAGAAGCTTTCTCTGCCCTTGCCAAATGTATAAACAAGGGCAAAGTCAATAAAATACCTGTCATTTTAGAAATGCATCCTGCACTGTCAAAGTTTCAGATTGATTTTTTTAAAAAAAATAAATATGGAATTAGTGTTATGCTATCTAGTTAATGTCTTTGCTTAGAAATGATAAATTGCATATATACATCTGGAGTGCTGTGTCTGGCTCTGGGCTCCCCAGTACAAGAGAGATAGGGAGCTTAATTGGTTGTAGTCTGGAATATCTAAGAACCTGCACACATCTAGCAGCTATGAAGGATGCCCCGTCCCTAGGGACGTTCAAGGCCAGGTTGGATGGGCCCCTGAGCGACCTTATCTAGTGGAGGATGTCCCTGCCCATGGCAGGGGGGTTGGACTAGGTGACCTTTAAGGTCCTCTCCAACTCAGGCTGTTCTGTGATTCTGTGATTTTGTGACGATTGGCACTGGAGTCTGAGTGGTTAAAGTGAAATACCTTTCTTGTGCTGGAAAAGGATTCAAGATGCCTTTTTATCACCACGTATTTCTCAGTTTGCTTCTTGTGCACAACAGTTTTAGAGAGGAGAGTCCAGAGAAAAGTGTCAAAACCAAACATATTTAAAACCTGATCTTTGGGAAAAGATTGACAGACTTCGATTTGTTTTGTTTGAAAGAGTTTAATGATCAATGGTTTTCCGTGCCTGGTGGTTACATTAGAAGCAATAACAATTTTAAGTTGTAGCAAGGGGATTTTGATAGGAGGAAATCTCAGCTACAGAACAGTTAAATACTGAATAGGCAGAAAGGCATTTTAAACATTGCATAGATAAAGTTCGGCGGGGATGCCATAGATATTTAAGTAGCATCAGAGAGAGGGAGATGATGGAGTGTATGACTTCTTGAGGTCTGTTCTTAATTTCTGTGAATTCTGTCTGTAGAAATAACACCTTATTTACATCAGCATGTCCAGAGTGGCTTTCTTTTTGGGGTAGAAAACCCACAGTTTCTGAGGAATCCTTCACTTATTTCAATTTATCTAACTGGGCATCCAAGCATAGGAAGTGTCAGATTATATAATTGAGCTTTATTGCTGCTGAATAAGGAGAAGAATTAAAAGATTTCCAGAATTACATTAACCATTTAAAGTGTAGCCTTCTTAGAATGCTTTGTCTGTAACACCCCTAGAGCCACCCTCATCTTCAGCTTGCATTTCCACTGAAATGGAATGAAATACCTAGGGGCTTGCCAAATCTGTTTCATGGAACACCAGCTAGCTGATTGTTCTGTATAAAATGTATAAAGTTAAGGTAGAAAGTATGTAGGCACATGAGACCACAGACACATAACCTTATCCCCTTCAGCAGGAATTAGGACCAGGGAAGTACTTTGAGACTCTTTTTAAGCTGCCCACTATATATAATGGAAGTGGCTGATGTCTCAGTCATCATTGTCAGTATATGTATAATGAACAGTTTTAATTTCTGTTTAAGTACATATCCATTCTCTGTGGAATTGAAATGGTTTTATTTCAATGAATATTAGAAACATTTTGCATAGTCCTCTGGTAAGTATGAAGTGCTAATATGTGCATAATAATAAAAGACATTCTGATAATAGACTATAACTTTGCTAATAACTTTACTGTCAGCTAACAGATAATAACTTGTATGCAAAACCCTTCTGGGAGGTTCCTTAATGTAAACAGTTGCCTTTAAATAAGACAAATTACTGTTGCTAGCCTTAATAGGCTGGGTTTGTTACATTGTAACAATTTTGAATTTACATTCATAACATAGGCATCTTCCTATGTGTGAAACAGACAAAGTCAAACCCATTTAAACACTGCCCTGAAAACCCTTTTTCTTGAGTTGTGTCAGCAACAGGCTGATGTGTTCTGAAGCTGATTAACTAGTAGCAGATTTAGGTGCTACAGAAACATTTTTCTTATGCATGAAAATTGATATGCCCAAGATACACTTCTGTCAAAAAGCTGAAGGCTTGGGAACATCTGTTTTTCTTCATGCTTGCTGTAATATTCTTCCCTCTTTCCTTTTTGTCTTTCATTTTTCTGTTTTCTAGCTGATTGTTAGGCTTAAATTTCAGTAAGCATAAAGATTGTCTTCCCTGCATTTCCTGGGAGTTTCATGTGTCTATTGTGAACTTTCTCATCCTTTAAATCAAGGAGTAAGAGCTCGTTAACAGCTGAGCAATGTCTTGCAGCTTTCATAGAATATTTGAATTAAGAGAGATTTGGTCATAAAATACTCCTAAGTAGCTTTTTAAACAATCTGAATGAATGTTGTTTTTCTCAGAATCAAATTTAACTCCTCTGTTATCTGGAATGTTACTTTACCACCTTTCTATCCTGCTATCTCTGAAAAAAGGAATAGAAGAAATTGAGTTTTCTAATTAAAAAAGAGAAAGCACAGTCTATCTGGAGGACTTGAATGTTTGTATCCATCACAACAATCTGCACACTGAAAAAAAAATCCGTTTTCTCTGGGAATATGACTTTTAAAGATGACTAATTTCTGGGATGACCCATCTAAAGAGATGAAAAATTATGCAGCCTCTAAATATTGATCTTTTGTGTACAAATATGTGTGCTGTTTCTACTACATTGTCAGGAAGACTTGAGTGATTATGTGTAATATTAGATCATAGTGTACAAAGAGGAGACATTAGCTTCTTAGTTGTCTGGGATTACAGAAATTCAGTCTTGTGTGCTTAGTGTGGTCTGTGTCCCACATGAAAATTCATGGTTGGTTTACCCTGGCTCTACTGTGCTGCTTCATAAATTGATTTTTTTTTTTTAATGTTATAATGGTATTCTCTAGAATAGTTTTTTTCGTTTGCTTTATGTGAATTGAACATGTTTCCACAAGTAAAATTGCCCAAGCACGTATTTTTATACTTCATACAATGGTGTTACAAACCTTGGTCCTAATTTTGAAGTGTATTTTTTGCAGTATGAAGGCAGTTCAAATGTCCACAAGCTTTTGTTCCAATTACTAACAGTGATACATCCATTTCAAAGCTAGACTGAGGCAACTAGTTTGTTTTAACCTCTGTAAGGTGCTTAAGGCTTGCAAAAATTTGGGACTCAATGAGCTGGAAGATTCAGTGTTTCATTACTGAAGTCCTGACCCATGCAGATTGCACCCATGGTTTTCAGGCCTGAAAGCTTTATGCGAGTGACACATTTGAAAGGTAACTGTAGCAGACTAGAGAATTTTAACTTCAAATAAAATAATATGATAGTTTATGCTGTTATTCACTCACAGTGCCAAGTGTCATTAATCATTATGTCAGTTTTAGAGGTTTAAGGAAGGCTGAACGCCCAATTACAAAGAATTTAGAAGGTACTTAATGCAACTGTTTAAGAAAGAGTGATGGTGGGTGGGTGAATGAATGAAGGGGATGCTTGCGCGGATCCCCTCGCTAGTGATAAATTGTGTGCAATTATAAAATTAGTATTGAAACAAGTGACAATTCTCTTACTATTTCAAGTCTTAGTGCATAAAAATATTCAAAATTTGAGAGGGAAAAAAAACCCCAAAACAACCAAACTGGATTACAAATTTTCTTTGTGACTAAGTGTTCTAGATCTCTTGTATCATATAGACCCTTTTATTAAAGTTGATCTGTAAAGTGCAAAAGACCTTACCCTTCCCTGAAATGGAAGAAATGCAGAAACCTAAAATACATCAGGAGAGGGTTAGAGATTGATGAACTCAATATCTGAGGAAAGTACTCAAACATCATCATGAGATCAAAATGAAAGGGCAACTAAAGAGCTTAGGTCAGCTTTTAAAATGTAATATTCTTTGGCTAAGATCCCACTCCTTCATGCTTCGATTTAATCTGTCAGGGCAAAAGGGCAAAGGTTCGCATGATTGCTGGGGAGGGTACAAGATGCATGACAGAGCAATTTGCTGAGTTTCTCTGGATGAGTGTAGACAAAGCTTGCATGTCTTTACTCTTTGTCTCTCTGACAGTAGCCTTTAACATAGTCCTTATTGTTCACTTTTTGGGTCACTGAAAGGCATTTATAAGGTATTTTTGATGCAGAAAGCACATTAAACTGTTTTCTAATTTGTCTTAATTGCTTGTCTCACTAAATGGTTAATTCACATTTGTATGCGCTCAGCAGTTTAGATAAAAAGCTGTTTGTTCATTTATGAAATCTCAGTAATTACCAAAAGTCATTAGAGGTGTTAGTGGGTGATCAGCATTAGACCACCTAAACCCCACTATTCTCACTTCTCCTGCTTCACTTTAAAAAGTGCCAGACGATTATTTGTACCACTTAACTGAAGTTGTACTTGATCCGTTTCCTCCTTGGGGAAATATTTGGTCATTGGAGATTGGTAGTTGTTGATTTCCCTCGGTGATGGTGTGTGTGTTAACCTCTTGTGCTGTTAAAATCCCTTGCACTCAAATTGGCCTTCAGTTTACAAAACAGTGTGTGTCTCTCTTCAAGTCCATCAGCTTGGTAGTAAACAGAGGAAAGTATGTGAGCATAGGTGTGTGTCTAAAAATGTTCTTCTTTGGTCAGAACACAGTTACTCCTAAGTCATGAGAATTTCGAAGGCAGAAAATGAAAAATTCTGGCTTTTCAGGTTTGTAGATTGAGGCATTGGTCCTGCAGTTGAATATTCCCAAACAGAGGAACTTTCCAACCAGATGCAGTGGTCTGTTTCCAAAATTTGCCATAGATTTGGAATCAAAGTCCATACAAAATATATTCTTGATTTGAAGAGTTGAATGCCTTTGTACAATCTGCAGAAATAGGTTAGAGGCTTCATGTCTCTTGCTTCATTTAATTCAACTTTATTCTGTTACAGCAAAAAGAGAGGAAATGTCTTGCATGCATAAGTTTACCATTAGCAGAACTAACACAATGTTTTTTATACATCTTGCTTATAATATTAATGTTTGGTAAGTCATTCTTAGTAGCAACTAATGCCTTAGATCAAGGTAAATTTTGTTAAAGAATGGCAAGACTGCTGGCAGCCCTGAAAGCAGAGATAAAAAGACTTCACAATGTATTTGAGCAGTTACCTAAAGGCAGTCTGCTTCGATCTATGTGCAGATTCATTCTCGTTGCATTTTTGAGCCAAAGTGGAAGATGACTAATGAGACTACAGTAGGTCATTTTACGGTCCAGGTTTGTGTCATCGCATTAAATAATGAGTGCTAGGTATTTAAAAAAGGTGATTAAATGTATCACAACCGTCTAGATCTGAGTAGTGATTACTGGCAGCTGAAGTAGTCATGCATGCAGGACATCAGTTTGTCAATACTTCAAGCATCATTTGTTGATCATACTTCAGAATCATCGTAGAGTCATCCTCTTCCCCCCACTTTTTTTTAATAACTGCCTAATAGTGTTTCATTTGCTTTGCTTGGAGAGAAAAAATGCATTACACAGCCCATAATGCTTTGGACTACTGATCTGTGTCTGGGTTGATGTCCAGACATAGAAAATGACTTCGCAAAGGTCAGGTCAGCACTGAGCAATGAGAACTATGTAGCTGGTGAGTGGGCCCAGCTCTGTGGCCCAACCTGAGAATCCTCACATTAATGTTTACAGGCGCTAGCCAGAGTTTTGAATTATTTGAGCTGAGTAATGCTTCCCTTTTCAGTTGCCTAATTTTGGCTTGTATTTTTGGGAGTTACAGTTTTACCAGTGTGCCAGACATGGTGGAGTCTTCATAGCTCTGAACATTTATGGCAAGTAACAATTATTAAAGAATGCTATCTTGCTGGTTTTGGAAGTAGCAGTTACTAGCCATAATTTTGGTGAGCATGTCATTTAAATTAAGCCCTCTGTTACATATGTGCCTCTCCCAGCATCATCAGCAGCTAATCTATGTCTGTATAGACACTCCTGCCTCCATGCCCAAGAGGAGATGGGCATGAAGAACCTTTCCTGTTGTATCATTTCTTTATTTTACATTGGCTGAACATATTTCTGTTTCCAGAAGTGTCTCAGCTTAGCTCAGATAGCTCTTTAAAAGAAATGCAAAGAACTTATTTACAAATCATTTGTTTGCAGAAATCACAGGGACAATGTTTATGTTTAGATCCTTTAAATAAATGGATATTGAGTAAACTTTTTTCTTCTAGTATTTTGTGTTGCATTTTAGGATAAATCAGCATCCAAGACTTTAACTAGCTTTATTGTTTGTTATGCCTTTAGTATTTTTCTGTTATTTTTGGCATGCTTTCCTCTGCTGATGCTTATGTTGACATTTATTCTGGTTAGTTTAAATGAAGGTCTTAACCCTGTCTCTATCCTTTCAGATGGCTTTGCTTATGAAAGAATAGGAATGGCAATTATAAGCAACTATGCAATGCATTTAGGTAGTTTGTATTTAATGTCCGTAAAAATGTATTTCTTTTCTGAAGTTAAATGAGCCATGTAGATCATGTGAGAAATTCATGTCCCTACATTCAATTGCTCAGTGAAAAATTACCTCTTTAGGTAGCACTTGTGCTGGACTGAGGTATAAAGCTTTGAACTCTTGATGCATCCTACATTGTACAAAGGCTAGGAAGATTGTTCTGTTGCTTCTGCTTGTATGTATCCAATGATATGATTTCAGAGTGGTGGGGTTTTTTCATTTTAATGATGAATAAGTGATATTGAGATGTTATTCTTTCTGGGTCCAATTTGGTAATTTGGTTATTGAGTTCCTGTGACTGTTACTAATATGGCATGAGGCGAGGGCATTCAATGCCTTGTAATCTAATTCCTTCGCTATTCTCTGTGTCCATTTTCATTTAGAAAGTTATTTTCATATATTTTTCTTGAGAAACAAAATCTTTCATAGAAATTCTGTGTCCCAATTCCTTGCTCAGCAATCCAATGAGGAGGTCTCAGAAGACGTTGTTGCTGATGGGTTAAAATTCAGATTATCTTTTGAACATTGCTCTTCTACCTGAAGTGTCTCTTACATGGGAAGCCAGGGGGATACATTCAATTATTTTTGAAAATACGCTTCCTCCCTACCCCTTGCTCTTCTTAATGTTAGGGAAACTGTCATGCTCGTGTTTGACAAAACTAGTATGTGACTTGCTTCTGCCTTTACAGATGTTTTTGATTTGAGCAGCGTTTTCATTTGTGATTAGATCCTAAGTGTGATGGTAAATGAGGATCTGTTTTAAAATTATGACGTGTGGAATCAAATCATGACATGAAAATCTCATCTTTCATTTGAAAAGTTACTGCTTCTTGTGGCAGAGAGAATGGCTTTCTCAGAGCGGGCTGTAACAGGGAACTTTATCCTACTGCTGCGTATGAAAACAACATCTATAGCATGGTCCTTCTCTGTGTGGGCTTTACCAATTTCCAGTGAATCCTGAAAATATGAACCCTGAATAAATAAAATATAAAAATTGTCTTAGTTTTTTTTAAGACCAAAATGCATAAGCTGGTTCAAAACCCTTAAATGCTTGGGCTGTTGAAAGTCCCCTTTAGAACTGGCTGCTTTGATTTTGGCTGCTGCCTCTTTCTGTTTACAATTCAGGGAACATCAGAGAGTCTGCACAGAGGTTTTATCTCAGGTGACTCCTACTTGAGTGGGAATCTCCTGGGTCAGTGACTCATCAGCTTCCCTGTGATACCACACTTGAACCTCTTCCTGCATTGTGCCATTCCCTATTTGAAATCATTCCATCTTCTGCTCATTTGTGGCTACACATTGGAGGCCTTCTACCTGCACAGCTAGCTTTAAACTTACCTATTAATGTTTTCAATGGAGTGTAGATACGACCCAAGTTTACTTAATTCCTACGTCTTCCTGCATTTAAAGCCTTTTTTTGTTGTTGACTGAAATATAAACAGAGGATTCCTCTCTTCCCCCTTTACAATTGTGATTAAAGAAAAAAAAGAAAAATTCTTAATCCAAGATACGAGTTTTCTTTCAATGGTTCTGTGAGATATGCTTCAGGAAGGTGTATCTGTTCCTACACAACCTGTTTCATTGACCAGAGAATATAATGTGTCATAGGAAAATGGAGAGAATGTATCTGTTGAAGACACACTGTGCATTTGGTATAAACAAAAATTTTTGTGGCTCTTTGATGCTTGACAGATGTGTTAATTTGCCTGTCATTTGAAGAAGGGTTTGAGAAGAATAATAAAGCCAAAGTTGGTTTGTATTTTCTAAGTGAAAATGCTCATTTTGATAAAAGCAGATCCTTCCTATAGATAGCTTGCATAAATTATGTGTAAAATATCTGGATTAAATCAGGAAAAGCCAAGGATAATTTCTGCAGTCTTATATATCTGAAAGAGTTGGCATTCAGTTACCCAGACAAGACTGCGGGGGTAAAACCTGGCATGGCAAAGTATCCAAATTAAACATCAAGTTAGCTGATGTGAGGAACCCTCTGTTTTGGTTAAATGTATGTCCCAGTTTATGTGCTTGCTAATATTACATCTGTTTTCTGACTAGCTAGACTTGGTTTGAACAGTTTTTAGGATCAGCCTTTTTTTTTGTTTTGTGGACAGAAGGAGAAGAAAGAAGAATAGGGAGGCTGGAAGAGAAGTTATATTCTTGAGAGTAATACATTATAACTCCTTAATCTTTTTGGTTATATCACTTTGTCTGCAGCTGTAGGTTTTGACAGTCTAGTATTGGCTTGTTTTATGGTTATGAGCTGAACAGAAGCCTCCCTGTTCTCTTGTAAATAAATCTGAGAGTTCCTAAAGAAAATAAAAATCTATGTACCAAGAAACATTTATAACAATTTAACTTTTGACAGTGAAGGATATCTGTCTCCAATAAAACATTCACTGTTGGCTGATTTGCTTAATTAAATAATTGATTTGACACTCAAAAATAATGACAAATTACGTAAACTAATCTGAAAACTGAAATTTGTTAACACCCAGCATTTACTTTTCAACTTGCAACCCATTCTGCATCATTGTACAGATTTATAGCAATAACTGAACTTGATAAGTAAGTGGGAACTGATGTACCAAACCTGCTAGTAGTATGATTGAGGTTATCCACTAAGTCAGGCTTCTCTCTGGCACTAGAGAAATGGCGTAGCATGTTTCAAATGATTAAAGCCAATCTATCACGAAGGCTTGAATTGAATGTTGTGCCATTTTAGAGTAGTGTGCGCTCAGAATGTTGTTTGAAAATGTGGGAAAAGTGAATGTTATGAAAGTAGGAGAAGCAAAACACACTCATGTAATTACTATCCTCAAAGGAACCAAAACTGTGTAACAGAATTGGAATGGCTTGTGATAGGCACAACTTTAAAACTAGTTGGTTGAGGATGCACCGTTTTGATTTCTTGTGACGGCTGTGTTCTGGGAATCTCATTGAGAGGTCAAACTGAGTCCCAGGAGCTTATCAGGCTCAGACAAATAAAAACCATGTTACAAAACAGAAGATAATGCAGGGAGGAGAGAGGAGAAGGACAGAAAAATACATCTGGAAAGGTCAGAGATACTCTCACAAGTACTGGTGGCCAGTTTTCTACTGATTTGTATATTTTCTGGTTTAAGTGTGTTTGATTTATTGTGTTGTGGAAATAATACCAATTTTATAATAATCTATCTAAAGATTAATTATTAAAGCCCGTTTTTAGGAGTGGTATATTCTTAACCTTATCTCTAATTTACAAAGGTCATAAATATATCTGAACAAGGGCAAGACCACTCTCTAGAAAGCAGATGTGAGAGCCAAGATCTCTGGATCTTTTCCAAGTGGTTGTTCTGGGCTGTGGACCAGCTCTGCATCCAATAGTGAGAAACGGTTTTCTGGGATATGTTCAGAGTTGAGTGGCCACTTGATCCAGAGCTGGAGAGGAGTTTCCCCAGCCTGCCACGGGCGAGCTGCAAGTCTCCTAGACCTTGTTCCAACCGAAGGGAGTTTCTCTCCTCTGCTCTGTGCACAAATGGCCGTTTGAAAATTTTTATTTTATTTTTCCCATTATTGTCTGTGAAATATGCCGGGCCCAAATGGTGTTTAAAAAACTCGTGTGACAAAATCTGGTAGCTGTCATTTTCAGCAAATGTTTTGAACAATGCTGAAGCGATTTGAAAAAAACCTTTTAGCATACAAATTAATTTTCAATATTAATATTTTCTCATATGTGAAACAAAGGCTTTGTTTGATAGAATAGAAGATTTTATCTCCAGGTAGTCCACATTTCTGTAAAGCAGATATTGTAGTCAGTGATACAAGGTACAAGAAAGTCAGAGCTTTCCCTGCTGTGAGTTAGAATGAAAAACATTTTCCAGTGTGTTTTTTTTTTAACTCGGTTCCTATCTATGAGTTTGTTCTTGCACTTTTAAACCATTTCCTTCCTGTTATCAGTAGATGCTCCCTAATTAAAAGCTTCTAAAATGTAACATAAATTAAGTATAGAGGAAGGAGGCAAGAGTAAACAAATATTTATAACTAGCTTGCTATCAGTCTGGGGTGTATCTGGTTTAGATGAATGGATGAATAAAGCTTAAAAAACGACCAAGCTGTAGAAGCTGAGAAAGAATTTGGAGAAAGCTGGAATACTGCCTGAAACAAAAAGCCTTGTATGATTCAGAAATTGGAAATGTGAGCTAGATCATTAACAATGTATTTATTACCTGCCTTTTTGTCTTAAGGATATTAGGATGACTGAATCTAGATACATCTAAACATTCTTTGATATTTTTTTCTGTTGTTTAAGTGGCAGAAAGTGGCAGCCTTCTGACTGAAAATGGTAGCTATCCTTTTTTTTGTTGTTATAAAGATGAAGACTTCACTGTGTAGTGAGTTATTGCTTCTGACCTAGCTCCTCTTCTGCTCTATAGCACTGAAAGTATGCTGTAGGAGGGGTGAAACATAATAAAGTGGATCTCGGGGACAGTAATTCTGAAGCCATTGACACTAATTATTGCTGTTTTAGATAGTGCTGTGGCAGGGTGGAATCTCATTTGGGTGCCTTTTAAGTTTATCCCCTCTTTTCTGCAGTTGGGCAGAATATCAGCTCAAGACCCCAAGGGCCATGTTAATTACAGCATCGCTTTGCAAATTTATTTCCACTTTTTTGGGGTACTATTAGTGTCAGCAATATATTTTAATTTCTTCATTTCAGATAGTGGTGATTCTGCCAAAAATAGTTGTCGGAATTTCTCATGGTCAGCTAGATGATGATTTTGCATATTTATTTTTGCTGTATTTTTTGTTAGCAAAAATGTGAAATGGTTTAGCTAGTAGTCCTTGAAGAATAAATCTGTCTTGTTGGACACTGGGAAATATAAACTTCTTTGAGCTACCCAATGTATGTGCCAAAGAGAATAACCAGTAATGAGGGAAGTACCTGGCAAGGATACAAAAAATGTGCTAATTAATTTTGATGGGAAAATTAGATTTTAATTTATTTAATGTTTTCATCTGATACATTCAAGACATTTACTATTAGTAATGATAGGGAAAATCAAGAGCAGCTGCACATTCTGAGGAACCATCTATGGGAAACTGCACTGAGATCACTAATATTTAGCTCTTCATGTCATTTGAATGAGCAGCATCAGCATTTATCTATTTTTTCAGGGCTTTTTCCATTCCAGTATTTCATAAGTTTGGGTGTGATGGGAACTTGACAAATGCTCATAACCATTTATTAAATATCTCTACTCTCAACCATGCTGTGACTTTAATGGTACTAATATTTAGCAGTGCTAAAGAATTGTCATCATTGTATCTTAAAGAACTGTGCACAAGCATAGGAAATGTTAATCCCAGTGTACAGATAAGGCAAACTAAGCAAAATAATTTTGTTATGTCTTTAATGGTGAGGTGTTTGGGGAGCTAGCCTCAGATTAATCAATTCTTCTGTTTCCTATCTGTTCCTCTAGCAGCTGCACATACAGGGACATTTCTATTTTCCCCAGTTGTGGTTGGAGAACAGAGAGAGATGGGTGGATGGAAAAAATTGCAGCACACATATTCACTAACACTGGAGTGGGCTATTGGGTGTGGATGGGTAGTCGACAGGAATCTGCAGGGGATCAGTTAGAGCAGAGATAACACAGGAGGAGAGGAGAGAGCAGGATGCTTTGCATGCTGCTTTGCTCTGTGTGATGTGGGTTTAGGAGAGAAGAACGTCACTGAGATGAAACAGGCTCAGGAGAGAGTTTGAGTTAGCAGGAGCCTGTAAAACCAGTTGCATGTGAAGCTCTCAGGCGTTGGGTATGTTCCTGGTCTCCCTATTCCTACCATTTTATATTCCAGCCTATGTGATCCACAGCTGCGTGTTCAACATGCTCCCTATCATCCATCCTCTCTCAAGCACTCTTTTCAGTTTGATATGAACTTTATTACTATTTCCCTCTACTATTTTTCTGCCTTTGTTTCTGTACTTTCCTTTTACTTAACTCAGCCTTCTGCTTGTGCCCATTCTTATGGCATCTTCATTGTTTTACTCTCCTAATAACTCCCTTGCCAAGCCCCCTTCCAGCTGGGGAGATGGCACACACATAGCTGACTCAACATTTACTGACCGTCATATTCCCTCTGCTTGTATGTTGTATTAGCAAATCCTTCTCTGTTCTGTCAGCTCCCAGGAGCTGGGATTGCCTACTATATATTGAACATTAGGAAAAGGCACTATCGTTTCAGAAAAGGTTTTATCCATCAGTATGTATTTGCGTATTCATAATTCTCTATCTCAGAAATGCTTGAAAAATTAAATCCTGTGCAGCACCAAGCTGTCCCTCCAAAGGCTCAAAGCTCTGTCACCTCTCCCTAATTTGAGGGCAGGCAGAAGGTTAGACTTGCCCACATCACTTCACTGTGACAATTTATTTCAATATGTTTAAAGTCAAATCAGGATAGGATGCTTGAAAAATCTCAACCATAACGTTTTAAATATGTATTTTTAGTAGCTCACATTCCTAAAGATGATCTTGGTCTCATGTCTACATATTGAGTCTTCAAAAATGTGAGTGCGTGGGTATGCCTATAGATAGTTCTGACTCAAAGTTCTTTTGTCTATTCATTACATAAACAGAATATTTTTTCAAAAACACATTTGGGGTATTCTAAGTTATTATTTTCAGAATTAATAATAGAAAAATAGTCTAAATATAGTATTTTATAAAGCATATAGCGGCTTTAAAATAAGCTTATTTCAGTATCTAATTTAAAAATAATACAATGTTAATATAGGATGTAAGTAAAGAACATAGGGCCAGAGTTGCTTGACCTTGATTTTTTAACTGTATCACTTGCATGGACACATTATTCATTTGCTATGGTCAAAATGAAAAAAAGAATCTGGAATTGTTTTCATAGCCAAAGGAAAATATGTGAGCAGTAATAAGAAGACTGGCCATGTCAAAATCTGGAATCATTCTTCAAATTTGCTTTGAAAATTAAGCTTTTAACACCACGCAACTGGCTCTCTCAAATATCTTGTTTCAAGGAAAATACTGCAAGCAATAAATTGCAGTATCAAATGGCCACTGTAACTAAATCTTGTTCTTCCTTCAGTGGCCTCAGGACAATTGGTCTAAAGTCTCCTTTAAAGAAAAAAGCTATAATTACAGCTGCAATTGTTTGCTTTGCTCCAGCTGTAGAAAGCGTGATTCCTCCTCCTTTGTCCTTTTTATGGCTATTTTAGCTTTATCTTTCAATGTATAACTGTTTGTGTCTAAGTAGATTCTCTGTAAGGTTTAAAGACTGCAAGTGACTAAGATGTAAATTGACAGCTTTTCTGATAAATTGAATGTTACCAAAATGCATTAATACTATAAAATACAAACTTCGTATTTTGCTCTCAGTATACAGAAATTGAAATTTTTACCTAACAAATGATCTGCTGATTATACTTTTAATGGTATTCAAAAGCACACACTAATTAAAAAAAAAACATTAAAAATCCTGTGAATTTTGGTTTTACTGAAAATTAATACTTAACATTTTGCAGGACTGAGGGTCTTGGCAGATCTAAACAAAGCTGTTTCTGCACAGTTGCTGATATTTATAATCTACAATAGAGAAGAGACTGTTTCATGAATGTTGAGAAAAGATCAACACTAACACCTAACAGATGGGTTGTATCGGGAGAACATTTGCTAACAATACTTGATCTTAGAGACCTGCTGATACCTTGTGGAAAAGATTTGAAAAATGGTTCAGAACAGATTAAAGAAGAAGGCTTCTAATGACACAGATTTCACAACTGTATATGTTGTTTTAATGAACTAATTAAACAGACCTCGTTCTCTGAATTAGTTGTTCCACATGTCAGTTTATTTGGTCGTGGGTTCTTCCATGGGAGTAGAAGTTTTGACTTCAGCGTTATGATCTTAAATAGACTTCTGCTGTACATTGGGGTTTTTAAAATGCATGTTTGGAAACTTTTGAGACGTATCATTAGATTTCCATATTTAATGAAGCGAGTTTAAAACAGGAAGCATACTGTGAAAAGATCACTTCGTTTGTGCTGAAGCTTTCTGGCATTTGAGGATGCTGTGGCTCCGTAAAGAGAGGAAACCAGGCTTAAACAGTTTGGAACTGGAGATGAAAAGAAGTTAAAAGGCAGAGAGGTGGAAGTTCATTATTTGTAAAATATTTATTTTCCTACAGTGCATAAAAGTAATGGATTTTGGGGGGCATTAAATCATTCATATTCTCTTTGAAGGTTCTTGCTGTAATAGGAATTATTTTAAAAATACATTTGTTGAAATTCACTGTTAGCACAGGGCATCTCTGGCTACTTTAGGTACTCCTGTGGTTCCCATCGCAGACAAATGGAAGCACGTTAGTGCCTCGGATGCATTAATATCTCTTGCACTGGGAACTGAAGGACAGGGCCAGTGGTGGTCTAAGGTGAGGGGACTTGAACTTGTTTCTCTCACTACTAAACAACAGTCCTGCCTACTTACGCAATACCAAAGGGAAAATGGTTAAAATGTTTTCAGTAGGGTTTATTTTTATAAGCAAAGCTAGATCCTTCTAAGATGGCTTGATCCTTTGCATGCAACCATTTTCTTACAGCTTGTAAATTTACCCAGTTGTTTGTTCAAAATGTAATATTCATTGCTGAGTGTTTGCCAAGCTTATTAATTTTTCATATTTTTTTCAGGTAAAATGGTTTCCAGTTCCCCAAGAGTAAGACTAGAATCGTTCTTTTCCTTAAATAGCTCTAGTACTCATGAGTTTTAGAGTACAAATTTGATATTTAGCTACAGGATGAACACTTGCCCTGCTGAGGGGGGACAAAGTCTAACTTGGACAAGTTTCAAACAATAGTTGCATTTTCAGACTTCTTAACATTTTAACAAATATATTCAGTAAAGAGTGCATCCATGTGGAACATTGTCTGCTTCAGAGATGAAAGAGACTTTTTAGGCAACTGCGTTTCCATGCAGTTCACAAATGCAAATAACACTGCTACTTCATTAGTATGAAAATAAGCTGAGGAACATTATTAAGCACCCGGATAATTCCATGTCAAATGTCGTGGCTCCTACCAGGATATTTTTATAAATTGGTTTTCATGGCTGATCTTGAGAAGCATCTGAGCAAAAAGTAAACTGAAAAGCAAACGAGAAGTGGCCTCATGCTGAACAGCAAGAATTAAGAATTTGAGTAGTTGGAACATTGTCCATTCTTTGTACTGAGCCAGGCAGATGTTATTTGGGCAAAAGCAGTCACCCAGGTAGTATAATACAATGGACTGAATTAAAGCTATACATGTAAAATTCCAACTGGCATTGCCTAACTCTCAAGTGGTTCTCCAGACAATAATTACCTTAAAACATAATTTTAATGTAAAAGTTAAACATTTTCTATGTAGCTAGTGATATCTCTGTCAAACCTTGTTCTGAGGAGATCCATATCTGAAAGTACGTGGAATAATTTGCTGTTATTACACATCTTCAGCTGCTTTTCCTCTGTTTGTAACCTCAATCCTTTTTTTCTGCTTATACTCTATATGTGTTTGCCCTTACAAAGCATCTCTGTGAATGTTCTGTTACTCTCCAAGTGCTTCGAGTCAAGGATTTGTGAACATTTTCACAGTGCGGACAAGGATTCTGTGCCTTTCACTTCTGACCTTACTTACAGCCTCTCTGCTTTATCAAAACTTATCAAAACTTGCTCAGAAGGAAAATAAGTATTTCTGAAGTATTTTGTTCAACAGTTGAAGAGTTGCTATCAGATAATAGCAAGCTTATCTAGAAACTTCTTTGCTAAGAACTGGCGATACAGAGGTAACACTATGAGAATCTGTGCCATAGCTGATGTTTTTCTCACAGATACTGTAAATTTCAGGTAATGAGCGAAGCGTGCGTTTCCTAACTTGTCTAAATTAGTTACATGCATCAATGCTTAACAGGAACTTTTTCATCATCACAAAAATCTGGCTCTGGGAAAGAAATGTACTCTTCATTCCCGAAGGTAAGCTGCTCTTTGAATGGCAGACTTAGAGCCAAATGTTGCTTCATTGTTGAAGAAGCTTTGTTAAATTGAGCTGAATGCTGCCTCTTGTGTAAGCCTGGAAAAATTAAAATATTGTTGACTTTGTGTTCAGTAAATCAGAACGTCTGATAACAGAGCCAACAGCAGCATGAAAATGTCCTTTGCCTTTAGAAGAGAAACTGTAACCAGAAAACTCTTGTTACAGGCACTTTTTACAGCTTCAGGGTGTAGATAATAGGTTGGGATGGAGAAAAAAATTTCCCTTCCAGGCAAATGGCAATTATGTTTTGAAAACACCTGAAGAAGACGAGAAATGTGGTCAGACATATCCCTGGCACTTCTTAACTAGCTCAGTTCTAAAACTTCGCATGCACACAAACTAACCCCAGATGCTGTGTTGCTTAGTCTTTAGGCTTTGTTTTGTTTTGAACTTTGGATGTTTAAAATGTGTTAATATTTCTGCTTCTTGCTTACCCATCCATGCCTGTGTAGGATGGTAGCTCACATTGGTACTATCCATTTACTGGGAGATGCTCTCTCTGATGCTGAATGCCCACTTATGTTGCCTTTAGAAATAAGCATTTAAAATAATTTGAGATAGGACTCCCTTCAGTGGAAATTTGGAAAAGGCAAGGGTTACCGAGGGTGTGAATGGAAACCTCCTCTGGAGTATCTGTATTCATTTTCTGGGTGATCTCTGCCACGGACAGAAGCAGAAGACTGTACTTTTGTCTCCTCAGCTGGGAGTCTCTCTGGGAGAAAGAGCAAGTCTTCACGCCCCAGGCAGTCTCTGGCATCTGTGCTTTCTCCTGTGTCTTGACAAGGAAGAATAACATGAAGAAACCATAATTTCCTGAAATATCTGTTCATCTCCCTTCTTGGAAGCAGCTACTACCAAGTTTTTCCCATTAGCCTTTTCCTTCCACAAATACTTTGTACAGCTTACAAACACCTAATGTTAAGATTTTTTTGCCTTTTTTAAAATAAAAATTAAATCCCTTGAGGTTCTCACTTTGAAGATGAAACTTGTTAGGTCATCCCTTCCATCTCCTAGCATGATTGTCCCACAAAAGCAGTCATAGCTTTTTGTCCAATTTAGTGCTCCACTTCCCCCTGGAGACCAGAGGTCAGGCGATAGTCTAATGCATCTCAGTGGCAGCTACTTCGTGAGACGGGCTGGATAAATACCTGGATTGTTTTAATGAACCCTGTCAGCTTATGATTCATATTTAAAATAAAGATATTACTTTACCTGTATGAGTAATAACAATTTAAAAAGTAAAAACAACAAGAACTCCCACTTTAATAATCTGTTGTTAGAACAGTTTCCAGGGCACGAGCAGATTAATGGAGTCAGGGCTAGTTTTGTTCGGTTTCCCTTGGAGATTCTGCAACACTTGAAATGCACAAGGTGTTTGCAGAAGTTTGTGTCTCTTTAATTCAAATTAGAAATCAAAAACATTTAGCTGTCACATGTTTGTGACATGTTTGTTTCCTCTCTTACCCTTACCTGTTTTGATTGGTTTTCAGTTTTCTGGGGTCAAAATACCTTTTCTGTTAGAAAGTTTTAAATGGAAATTTACAAAAAAAATCCATTTTATTTGCTCATAAGTAGTTTACAGCATCCTGTGTCAGAAGCTGTTCCAGCTGCTTAATTATATATGTTAATTATGAACCTTATTTCTGTCTGAACTTTTCTGGACTCACATTTTAACCACGTTGCCTTTGCTTTGTTTGATATATCAGAGTCTTTTAATGTCAGATATCTCTGCATGTGTTGGCAGGGACTGGTGGGAAGACGGTGTGCTGTCTATTTCTTTATAATTTTCATGTCCATTGGGGAAAAAGGTTTACCAGATTGTTACCCATTTCTCCTCTTAGCTTCAGATGTGGTGGTTTCCAGACAACGCTCTCTTGGTTGACTCATGCTTAGGTTGATGGATTCTCTGTCTTGTGTGGGGCCAGGAAGCCACACTCCAAGGTCTCGGTTTGTTTCATCCCGAGCTGTAACAACTGATAACACAGCACTGGACATTGGAGCCTATCCAAGAGTCACAGACCTCAGCTGCCAATTTGTTTGGATTTAATCAGGCATATGTTTCAATTTTATTTTTTGTATTTATTTTTTTATTTGAAAAGATATCAGAAAACTACCTAAAACTATTTATGTGAATATTTAAATAAAATATTTAAATTATGATTAGGGGAGGTTCCTAAATATGTATTCATAGCGCTTAATTTGATGTTTTTGTCAGCATGTTGTGATCTGGCCCCTAAGGAGTTAGTAAATGGCTTCAGAGTTGAGTGATGTTTGGGGACCTCTTGACACACAAGCACGCAGTGCTGCCCTCTTGGCACCTTCCAGGTATAGACCCCCAGTGAATAGTGGCATATGATCTCATCAAAGATGTATGAACCCTTGGGAGGGTACAATGCCAAGTGATAAAAATGGAAAAAAGGTGCTAGAAAAAACAGGAATAGATTGGAAGCTCCTGACAGCCTATATTGTAAGGGACAGAAAAAACAAGACAAAACCACTTCCACCAGCTCCTGGACAAAGGGAAGAATGACACCTCATGCCGTTTGTGTCAGATAACTCTTAGTGGAGATGAATTGCAACCTAACTAAACTATACCTCCTGCTGCTGCTTCTCTGTCCAAGACAAAAGAGATTGTTGTTATGGAAGAAAAAAGTAGTCTTAGGGTCTGAATTTTTTTTTATTTTTATTTTTTTAAATTTTTTTTGTAAAGGAGTACAGCTGTGCACTGATCTGATGTCAACATCTGCAGATACAAATATTTTTACATGTGTATTTAACCTCAGCCTTTAATCTCTTGCCATTTTAATAGCATTTACTTAGAATGGTAGAGTATTTCTATAACGATTCTTACCCTTACAGACACCCATTGTGATTTCAAAAAAGGATGCTCGGCTTCACTGCAGACCGTTTTAGATTTGGAAAACCAGTGATTAGTTTGAATTTCTGTCCTAGTTAACTTGTCAATATCTCTCTGAGAAATAAACTCATTCCTGTACTACTTATTTCCTTTAATATGAGTCTATAGGCTTTTTTCCTATAAAATTATTCCAGATAGCAAGGTGCTGTTAGTTGTACAAGGTCGCTAAAGACAAAATCTTGTAGTAACTTTGAAGTCAAATCACATTTTTCCAACCAACTTAAAAAAAAAAATCCCACAAATACAGATTTATAATCAAAATACTGTCAGGACTTTATTCATGGCTGCATAAATACCGCTGCTAAGGCATAGTCACAGAAGTACAGCACTACCTGTTTGTAATTTTAGATGCAGTTATATAAATTTGTTCTGTTTGTGTCACGTAATGAACTGAAGCAATGCTGCAGTTAGTTAATGAGGTTAGCTCCAACTTATAAATATAATATTTGCAGAATTCTGCATATGTTATGGCATTTAAATATTCTTATGCTGCACTGCTACTGACATTGTTACTCTTAACAATAAAATCAAAATAGGTGGTGATTGCTGTTTATTTGAAGTGGGGTTTACATATATTTTATATGCAGAGATTAATGTTTTTTTCAGTGTCTTGTTTCAACCTAAAAATGTGATTTCTTATTAGTACTAAATGTATTTCCTTTTCCCAGACAACTGATCTATTCCCACTCTGTTCTCAGTGTTAGCTGTTTTTTTCCTATTGGTGGAGTGTCAAGGGGACCTGTAAGGTCTGGCATTGTGGCCCTTCTGCTAGGTCTCCCTTTCTTTTTCACTTTCCAAGACACAATGGTTCCTTGGACAACAAAGTATAGGTACCAAGTAGGCTTGCTTGGGTTGGAAAAATGCTTTGCTCCTGGCAGCTTTCTATTTTCCTGTTAGCCAGTAGTTGGCCCACTGGCCAACCTTTAGTATGAAGTTGCCCTTCACATTACAAACACAGCCCACTTTCCTGTACCTGCTATGAACTCCCAGACTGATGGCAAATGGCAAGTGCTGGCTCTCATGTTTTGCCTCATAATGCATTAGACACAGTGGCTTGCAAGAAATAAGTCTTTTTTGGAATAGAAGAAAAGCTTATGGAAAGGAACAGTGCATTTGAGGGTGGTAAGGTACCCTAAACAATACTGTGCTCATGTAAATTGAATCACACTGGGGGAAGGGAGAGGTGAAGTTGTTGCAAGACCTTGAACTGGCCAGAACTGGGAAGGGATCTGCCCAGCAGCAGAGCCTTTAAGCTGAAAAAGCCACACTGTATTTGGATGCAAACTATAATATCTCACATCTTAAACAGAGAAAACTTGAGGTGATTAAGCAAGACAGAACAAAAATAAGAAGGATTTATAGACAATCTCTCCCTTTGTTGTGGCAGGCAGTTTCCTGCTTTCAAGCTCTGTTTCGGTCAACTTGGTGCCCTCAGATAGCAGCAGGGTGATGGGAAGAACCTTTTGGAGAGCAGACTGCCTGCCCCGTGCCTCCTGCAGCGGTCTCTGCCGGAGCGTGGGCTCCCCACGTCTTGCTGGGGGTCTCCCCTTTCCTGTTTGCCGGGAGAGCCTTCTGCCACAGGGAAGAGCCGGCTCCTTCCAGCAGAGAGCCCGTCGCCCCAGCTCCCCATGCCCCTTCATAGCCTTTCAAGGCAACATCCCCTGACTGTAAACTGAGAAGTAAAACAAAGCAAAATCCTGCCTGTCAAAGGAGATTCCTTTCAAATCAAAGGCAAGATTGGGGAAATGCCACTTTTTGGTATGAAACTGCTTTCAGATTGCAACAGTTTGTCAGAATTGTTCTGCAGTAGAATTGCTCTTGAGATTTGGATTAGATACTGCAATTTTTGGCACAATCGGTTTCTTCTCATAACACAGTTGTGTTTTCCCTTTTTCTGCATTGTATCTGCTGTTCTTGCCTATTTCTGAGGTACGTGTGGGCTGTGGTCACTGCAGATCTTGTCTGGGCATTTGCAATAACCGAGAGCTGCTGGAGCCTGGAGTCCAGCCCAGCCTGCAGAATCCACTGAAGACTAAACACCGAGCTGGTTGGTGTGTGCCTAGCTCTGTGCTGCCATGGGAATTTTCAGACCAGCACAGGTATCTGTACGCTGCACTGCAGCGTAGGAACAGCAGCACAAGTTGGCTACTAAATTAAGTCCAAATCTTTCTCACTCAGTTGTTTCAGAGGACAGGCAGCCTTGACTGTACCACGTACTTGTTTGCAGCTCCCTTTCATCACGAGTGTCCTCCTGGAACAGCCTTCTGCAAACCTAGCACCGCTTCACTGCCCACCTGCCCCAATTTCAGTAGTTCCAACCTACGCGATTTGAGTGAATTCAGTGCTGTGAATTCTAATTTTCACATCTAGTGCCTGTTCTTCACGTACTCGTGATGAGCCAAGTGAGTGTGTGCAATGTCAGACTTCTCTTGGGCTTCTCCTTGGCTTGTGCACGTTGAGGGGGAGGCAGACATTTCTCCTAAAGGATCTGAAATAATTAGTTTCCCTTGGTTATTTTACTGGTTTGTTTTATGTTGCACAAGGCTAATCCTTACCAAAACAGATTTTTACTTCACCAGAGAGAGGGGAATTCATTACTTCACTGTTAATTTCTGTCTCTGGCTGCTTTGTTACATCTGTAGTCAGTAGGAGTTTTTCTCCAAAGCATATAAAGGCCATTATATCTTCTGCTACCCCTTATGAATGACATCCAGATTAAAATTCCAGCACGGTGCCTTGTTGAGGACTATTAGAAAGCATCACTGTACTGATACATTCCATAGATGCAGCTCCCCCAAAGTGTTATTAATGTGACTGAAGGATTTCTGCAAGTGAGCTGTAGGTGGAAGGGCTGTCAAAGGGAGAGAGAAGAGTTTTGACATTTCTACTTATTATAAATTCAGAATTTAACTATTGATATTTACTGGCCTCTGCTTAGCCTCACAGTGCTTTTCTCTCCTATTATGTTGTAAGATGGTACTATACAGCTTCTCATAATATACCCATCACTGATCCCAAGTTTTATGATTTGTTGTACACCGTATGTTTTGACTACTTACAGATTTTCATTATTCCTAAATTGCCTACATTTTAAAACGAGGTGTGGGGTTGTGAGACAGAATATTCAGGCACTTATCTAGACTTCAAAACATAAACTAGATCAATGATTTTTTTTTGAAAGCAGAAAAGAGAACATTATCTACAGAAAGAATTGCACTCGTGGGCTCTTGGCAGCAGCGTGTGGATCTCTTGCTTTTATATCTATGAAAATAAATTCAGAAACATTACATTAGGTTTGTTCAGCATCGCACCTTCTTCGTAGAGTTTTTTGGTGAAAATTATCTGCCCAGGTGTTTGACCATCAAGAGGAGGCCAGTTTAAGCACAAATTAATGCAGTGCTTGGTTATTAAGTTTTTAATTCTCAACGGTGGGCCATTACAAGTTTAGTTTCTCTGTACAGTATAGTTAGGTACTGATTAAACAGAGGGCTGACTTAGACATTGAAATATGAGAAGTTGGTAAGTCATAGCAGGGCAAAACAGTAGGAAAGAAAATCAGTGCAAGTTATAAATAGAAATAATATTAGGTAGCTTTTGTTGTCCGATGTTGAACATGGCTCTTCTATTTTTGCTGGTGGAGGCATTCCTAGGTCTGTCTCCAATTCGTTTACAAAATGCTCCTGTGCCAACTCTTGGTGGAGAGCAAGGCTGAAGTGTGCAGCCTTGGCTCTGAAAGCCCCGGGGTGCTGGCAAGGGGCAGCTCAGACAGGCATGGTCACCTTTTTCAGAACAGGCTCTGTGTTTCAGAACACGGCCATGACTTCTCTGCAACGTTGCACTCAGGAGAAAAGAGCCTCACAAAACAAAAGCCAATTGAAAGCAGGACTAAAATCCAGCTGGTTCACTTGAATGCCATTTATTTGCGACAGCCCCTTCCCTCCACACCGTCGTGGAAGCTTGTTATTTTCAGCAGAGTGACAGGACATACCACAGTGTGTCTTTGGGGCATATGTACCCTTTCTGTGGTTTTATTGCAAGGCCAGGCAGCAGTATGATGCTAGTAGGGTGTGTACTGCTCCGTTGTCCCTGAATCATCAAGGCCTCATGGCTGACTGGATCGTTAGGGTGTTTTATATGAGGCTTAGTCAGTGACATTGTTCCCTGGTGGCAGAGGCAGAGTGAGGCAGATGGCAAAAGCCATTCTTTTGTTGGAAAAGCTGAGGTGGAGACAAGAAAATGGAAGGAGAAAGTGTCAATGTAAATGTGTATGGTGGGGAAACAAGGAAGGATGGAAAATGATGGCATACAAGGGTCAAAAAAGCATGAAAAATCAGTGTCCCATTCCTTGGTTTATGTACCTGAGCGAATTCAGATGATCTCTATTGCAAACAGTTTTTCTGTGCTTGTTTGTCTAAAGGCGAGCGATCCACCAGTAATATTCTCACTGTCTGTATTTCTTTCTAGCCTGGGAAGTTAAAATTGCCTACATGTAAAGGTATTGTGCTCTGGTGCGTAAAGGTTGCTCCTGCATCAGCCTTTAGTTTTCTAGGGAATCTGAAGCATTTTCCTCAGAAATGGGAAAAGCAGTCAGAAACCATGCTAATAAATGAGCTGCAGTATACGTGGCCATAGAAACTCACACAAATTACATTTGTATTGCTTTTTCTGTCATCATGGAAAATTAAGTCACAGGTCATCAGGTCAGTGAGTACCTTTGTCGCTTCCCTGCCCTGACACTGCAAACCCCCCAGATAGATGGAGCGTCATTGCTCTGCAGCCTGCCATGGAATGTTCCGACAGCCAACTGCAAAATTGTATTGCATTGTCTCTCAATACACTTTTGTCTATTAATAAAGACTTGGCATTTTTGTTTGACTTCTTTCCCACTAACCAGGGACACAGCTGAACAGGTTAGCAGACTGGTTAGGGCTAATCCTACATAAGTAATACAAACCTAGCAGTTTGTGGGGAAGGAGACAGCAATTTACAGTGTAAAATATACACATTTTTTTACCTCTGTAAGGACACGGAATCAGCTATTTGGTTCAAAATGTTCCCATCAAAGAACAAGCCTGCCTTGCTTGAGTCATCACCAGAGGAGTATACAAGCATCTGGAAACAGGGCATTGCACTGGAAAGTCTGGTGCCATCACAGCTACATTTTTTTTTGCCTACAGTGTCCATATAAAGGATTCGAAAATAACTCCAGTCTTACAAAGTCTGATTTTATTAGGGCTGATAGGCCTTCTTGAACCTTTTTACTTCTCTCCTGATTTCCTTAAATCTGGATTTTTATGGGACTTATTTCTATCCTATTCTTCCACCCTGCCCTTCCAGTGATTGCTTCAAAACAAGTCAAGCTTTTCGAGCACATGTGGCTTTCTGCGGCTCAGCTATGCTCCCTGAAATAGTGATTGCTTTACCAGATCAGTTTTCTTGGAAAGACTTCCAAACAGTGATCTAATAAACCTGATATGTTAAAATACTTAAGCATTCAGCAAGTGTTTGGCGAGACAGAAGGATGTTCTTGGAGTTAATATCCATGGAATATAGAACACGTAGTGTCTTACTGGGCTCACAGTGCTGTAACTCATTTTATAGTTTGCTGCCTGTAGATTTTTTTTTCCCCAGTCTTGTTTTTTTCCTCAGTTTGTGAACTCAATTCCTGAGGTGCAAGCATGTACATGGGGCAGGTCAACGTTCAGAAGTGGCTTTCGCCAGCTGTATGCTCTCTGTGCTTGTTTGCCCAGTGAGAATTTGTACTAATTCATTTACTTTAACTGGATGCTTGGCTGATTGACTCTGTCACCACCTGACCTCCTTCTGCAGACCTGGGGGACTTGGGGAGGCCAGTAAGAGGATGGAATGGCTGTTCAGCAAACCTAAGCTTAGTTCTTCCTCCTCCCTCCCCGAAACAAAGTGATTGTTTTCAAAGTGATTGATAGATTGAAAGGAGGTAAAAATCTTAACAAGACATTAAGTAGTTTCATTGAGAGAGAATTCTAGGAGCAGATGGAGACCTAAGGAAGACCTAGGGTCTTGGAAAGGACTGTTTTTCTGTCTTGTTCTTCCTGGATTGTGTGTGTGTGTGTGTGCTTACGAATTTTTAGACAGACAGACAGACACACACACACACACACAAAATCTCCCTCTTGAAAAAACGGATTGAAGTTTTCCTGTTTTGGCTGAGAAGTTGGCCCATTGCCTTCAAAAGCCCCACATTTTCCAGTTTTTGTCCACATTCCCTCTTTTTTGTTCCATTGAAAAGTGTTTTCCCTCTTCTAGCACTCATGCCCAATTTGTGGAAAAGGTAGGGTCAGCAATGGTGAGCCCTACAATCAGGGATTGCATTTCTGTTGTGTGACTGCTTCTTACCTGTTGCTTTGTTCTGTCTGGGGACCTTGCTTTGCTAGGAAGTTCTTGTATCCTGCTGCTCTGCTGCCTTCAATGTTTGAAAAGGATTTAAAATTCTTTATTAAATTGCTATAGCTCCAGGTGGCTGTAATTAGTGACTATGGCACTGCTGTTCTCTCTTGATGCCAACATGGAACAATAAAAACCATCCCTGCACTGAAGAGCTCACCGTGGAGGACAAGAGACAGCAAGGAGATGTAGAAAGCAGGCCTGGAAAGCCCAGCACAATGGAGAGGTGATCACAAATTTTGGGTTGGGCAATGATCAAAGCATAGCAGCTGCCAAGTCACTGTCAAGGAGTTCTTCATGCTAGCAGCTGGGGGCAGCTGGCTTGTTGGAGCAGGTCTTTATTTGTATACAATCCATATCCAGGGAAGGGAGCAAGACCAAACATCTAATATCAATAGTAGCAAGACCATGTGAATCTCATATATAACGGTTATTAGTGGAGGGAAAGGTGTTTTCTCCAGGTCTGCTGAGCCCAGCAGAGGAGGGGGTGCTTTTGTGAGGTGCAATGTGCTGCATCAAAGTGAGGAATGGTGAGAACAACTGGTGCCGTGGTTAGGGGAGTTCTCTGTGCTTAGTGTGGGCTTCAGTTACATGTTAAACATACATCACACTCACTCTTCTTTAGGCTTATCACAGGAACTGCACCAATTCTGTTTGTGTAAGTCAATACAGGAATTGTGCTGTAAGTTGATTTTGGAAACAGAGTGAAATATGGTAGTCCAGTAAAGCATTTCATGACTTTTATTTCTTATGTTTAGATATGATTCTTAATTGTGTAAGGACCAAAAATTAATGTAATAGTTCTAGCTCTCACACAATGTCCTGTTTAAGAATGTTCTATTTAATCTGTAATCTAGAACCTTTTTTCCAGCGTCTTTGAGATTATGCAGTGTACTTTAAAAATAGTTTTTAGGATATTATACTGGACTGTTTGTTTTTCTCCTTCCTGCTATCCAGAAGTTTTGGAGTTTGAAAACATGGTTGATTTAGATCGCTTAAGGGTGTTCTTTTCTGTTCTCCAGTATCCATCAGTGTTAACATTCTGCTGGTGTAATACATATCCAACTTAAAACATCATAACAGCATCAAGCGGGTAATAGAGGTTCAAGCTGGCTTGATTTCTTCCCAGAAAAATACACAAGATGGTGAAATAGAAGCCCAGACAAATAATTTATTATTGACTTTAGAAATAGAAAGGAAGAGACAAGCTACATAAAAATAATTAAGTCCTGCCTTTGGAGAATACTATTTATCCAAACATAAAAGAGTAGTGACCTGTGTTTCTCGTAAAGAAAAGACGATGGCAATTAATGTTTTTCTACAAAGCTTTAGTTCTGAAACATTTTCTGCTGAATTACAAAAAACAAGGTGTAAGTGGAGTATTACCGAACACAAAACCAAAGTGGATTTCAATTAGCAATAAATTGTCATGATCAATTAGTACTTCCTATCATATTAAAAATCTATTCTAATAAGTGAAGATTTTTTGAAAAAATATTCCCTTCTCACCCTCTACTCCTGAAGAAATTAAATAACATTGACAATTCAGACACTTGGTAGAGAAAACAACCTGGATGATTAATCTGTTTGGTTCTCTGACTGACATTTACACAGCTAATTGTGTAGTGATGATGCTTCTTTAATAGATCTGAATATTAATGGTAGATGTGGTTGAAGTTGGGAGTTGTTTGTTTAGGAATATCACTGGAGGAATAAGAATGCTTCATCAACTTCAGATTTTCATCACAAGTTTTATGACATATCATGGAACTTAAGTGCTTTTATGACTTGTAAAAAAATTGCTTCAATATTTGACATTCTGTGCTTCAAAGAATCCTGATTGGCAGTTGATTAGCCTTTTGCTCAAGTCATTATCTTCTTTAGTGAAATTAGTTGGCTAGAAAATTGCATTGTAATTCATCAAGGGGAAAGTAACGTTTCAAAGGCTCTTGAGAGTATGATCCTTTTTATTTAGTGTACAATATAAATTATTTTCCTAGTATGCACTTCTAAAATGTACTATTCATCACATTATAGCAGGTTGTATTAAATTATTGTATTTGTTTTCATTTCAGTCTTTCATTGAAACTAGGTGATACCTGCATTTAAATTAGCTCATGAGTAATATTGAGGGATGTGTGTACAAGAAAGATTTTGGCCTTGAATCATGAAAGGACTGAAACGTGCATTTAAAAACTAACCCAGATACGTGGGAAACTCCTCTCTATATTTACTGCAATGCTAGGAGTCAGATCTTTCTCATTCGAAAGGAAAACTTTCTGCAAAGAACAGGTTGATAAATAATGCACAGATGTTATGATAAGGTGAGGAAAATAAATTTGCAGAAGGTGCATCAGTTTTGCAAAGCCTGTAGTGTGCTGAAAAAAATAAGACAAAAGTTTTGATAAATGTTCCTCATTACCTAAGTGGAAAGTACAGTGCCTGAAACACATTGCTAATNGGGGAGAGCATGGTGGAGGTCATCTGCTAGAAGCAGTGGGTAAGATTTTCCCTGACGGGGCTTCAGGGAGCTGAGTTGTCTCCTCCTAGATGCATTCTTGCTCTCCCAAGTGACTGAGAGAGCTCCCCATGCAGGTACCTCTGACATCAAATGAGACAGAGAAACAGCAATGACACAATGGAAGCTGCGTTCTTCTGAATAAGTGGCTTTCTAACCAGTTCCCTTCCAGACACCTGAAATACCATATGCATAGACTGACCAGGGCTGGTGTCTGGAGACTGTCCTGCCCCCGGTAAGGGGCTGGACTACAGGGCCTCCAGTGGTTTCTTCTTACCAATATTTCTGATTGCTGTGTAGTGTATTTCAGTTTGCTTCCCTTCTTTCTCTTGCCTTGTGGAATAAAACCAATTTTCTGCAGTGTTGTGGCATGTGGTAGAGATAATTCTCTTTTCTTTTCCTTTGAGTAGTTCTCCTTCAATCTCTAGCCATGGCTTAAGGTCATGTTTGGCACAAAGAGATGCTTTTTGACATACTGAGTGTCACCAACTTAATTAACTGCAGCTTGTGGTACAATTAACAAGATGCTTTTTGGGTGGTATTTTCCTGCTTTCATAGCATGCTTGTTTTAAGGCAGCATCATGACATTAGAATTTCTAGATGAATTAAATATATATTTGATTGGAATACAACCACATGTGTGCCATGTGAAATTATCTACTGTGCAATTATTATCCAGTGGAAGTTAATTTCTAGCTTCCTGGTAATCTTTCCCTACACAGAAAGACAGAAAACGTTTTCTCACTGCATTTATCATTCCTCCTGGAAGATGAAAGTCTGGAAGAAAGCACACACGTCAGATGAAATAAGGACATTCTTTGCATGTGATTTAATACCAGTTAACTCGCTGGACATCCTCTAAGACCTTAATTATAATGATGTTTCTGTATGTAGCTTTGTTCCAGTATTGACAAATGTGTCTGCTCCAGATCATTTAATGAATCACCTCACCATTGAGAATAATGGCAATCCCTCACAATCTGTGTCCCCGAACTTCTCAGTTTCTTCCCTGTGCTAGAACAGGCTTATTCTTACTTCATGCCTTTCCATCTTGACTGCACCATTAACTATTGCTGCTGTGTGCTACTGTTGCCCAGTATCTGATAGATGAGTAGCAAAAATATTTTGGGCAGAAACAAGTCAATCTGTATTGAGTTTACTGTAAATGGTGTGAAAAAAGAGTTTTGCAGAGTTGCCTCCCTAATTTGAAAGTCACCATTTTATGCATTTTGTGTTTCATCTTTTGTATCTTTTCTACTGTAGTTATTATTGTTCTAATAACAGAAGAGGTTTTTTTCCTAATGTAAAAAACTGAAATTCCTGGGTCATTAATAAAACATACCTGTGTTACACTCTTTACAAAATATTTGTCAGAAGGAGTAATTAAAATTAATTAATGCTTCTGGTAAAGGAGTAATTGTCCCCTGAAGGTATCGAGCACTGGACTGGAAGCTGTTTTTTAAGAGCTTCCAACAAAGTAAACAAAACAAATTTCTTTAAAAGCAAGACTGCCTTGAAATTTGAGCCATATTATTGCAGTTTATCTCTTGAGCTTATTGATCGCTTATTGTCTTAACAAAAGGGACTCTGCAGTCTCTCCAGGAAACATTACCAGCTACGAGCTATCCCTCTTGGCGGTCATGCTCTGACCACACGATGAAGTATCACTCCTCATGCATAAAATATAGGACAGAGGAATTGGTCATGTCTGTTTGTGCCACCCCCCCCAGATGTTATATTGCAATATGCTTACTGGGAGTAATGTCACAGCCTTTAATTATTTACTAAAGTCGTGGTAGCAGCCAGTGTAATGATGATGATGCTTTGCTATCTGTAGTTCTTCTATCTGAGGAATGTAAAGTACTTTGCAAACATTAGTTAGGCAAGTGTTATCTTTCCATCACTACTACTAAGTGGCCCTGCTGGAATAATCAGGCTGCTATTAACTGAAGTTCTTCTCCTCTCCATTCATATTTAACATGCTAAAATAATTGATGTATTTACTGCATGCTCTTATTTCCTTATTTTCCCTGTTCCTTTTACTTTGTGCCTTACTCTTCTAAGGCTGGTTTTGGAGGAGGGAACTCAATTTTTAAAGAATGTTTATTCTCTAAATGTGAAACTGAAAAGAAAAAAAAGAAAAATCATTTCATAGGAAGGTTGTTTTATAAATAGTTTAAGAATTTGTAAGACGTCGGTCTCCAAACCAGGCTCTCTAAGGCCCTGTCTCAGTGCATGTTGCAGAGTAGCTGGAGAATATGGTGCTCTCTTGGATGTTTGTAGAGTTGCCAGAGTGCCTTTTAGACAGAGGGAGAAATACAATTCTAAAAAGTTGTTTGGCAGTAATGATAGGCTAGTGTGTATGGTTCTAAAGCTTCTTGGCAACATTGTGTAACTCTTCTGTCTAGGAAAAATATAAAAGTTGCAGACAGCTTTTATCTAACCTGACAGGGTGCAGTAAAATACGGTACTCACAGCCCAGGAGGTGCTATCTTTCCAAATGCTGCCAAAATATATTGGTGTGCCACAATACAGTGCTGCTTTATTAAACTCTCTAAACGAGAAAGTGGGATGGGATTTGCACATTTCCTGTCTCATTATCCAGAAGTACCTCTGTTCCCTCTCTTAGGGAAAACCATATTCTAACTCCCCTTATGGTCTGAGACCTCGTATCACTCATTTGTATCAAAGGTGTGACAGAGCAAAACCAACAGAAAGGATTTTCTCTTTGGCTCTTTCTCTTTGTTGGTGGATGTTTTGTAAACTTCGGTGTTGATAGGTCAAGAGGTCATTTAAAGGGCAAGGGACACTACGAGGAGATATGCCTTTCTCCAAGCAGAAGAACAATGCTGATTCACAGCATATTTCTAATTTCTTTCCCTGGCAGACATCAGAGTAACATCACAATACCATGTTTGAAAAGACAGAGGGGCTTGGCACATCTTCTAGCTTGTAACTTCAATTATTTGTCACCAAAACCTGTCCAGGAACAATTTTCAAAATGTGTCCTCCCAGTTTCTGCAGTGTTTCTGAGTCTTCCGAGTTGAAGTATGGGTATTTGAGAAGATAAACCTTTCAGTTAAGTTCCCATTCCTTAATGTGGTCTTTGTGCTAGATAAAAGATACCTATTTTATTGTGTAAAATTGTACAAGGGAAAGTTTATGCCTAAAATTTGTAGTATTTCTTCAGCTTGGTAAAATTGACTTAGAAGCATAACAGAAGCTCTGAGGCATAAGGAAAAGAAATCAAATTTCGTGTTTTCTAATCTTACACCCATTAAATTTCTTTTACAGTGATTTTTAAGCTGTACTGTGTTAGGTCAGGTATGTTCCTTGCCTCTTCTGGGGAATCTCTGCGTATGTTCCTGAGTATAATAACATCTACACAGCTTTTTTTTTTCTTTTCTTTTTTTTCCTTCTTTGTTGTAGCTTTCCTTTTCAGTATTATAGAAGATTTACATTTATGCTCTTGGGAACTGCTAATGGTTTTGATTCACTAAAGCACTCTTGGTATGAACAGATAACATTTATCATTTGCTTAATAACTGTCAATTTATGTGCTAGTGTTGAATAATCACAAGTAAGATAGTGAAAACATGTTCGGTTACTTACAATGCCATTTGGCTGTAGTCTTTTAAGGAAAACTATAGAACTAGGTATGGGAGAGAGACTTTGGCAGCACAGATATTTAGGACAATTTGTTTGTTTTTTGGAAGAAGGATATGTTTGACAAAAGCTTAATTGTTTTCCCATACCTGTGCCATGGAAAAGCATGAGCTGCCGTTAGCATGGTGCTCCTGCACATTCACCCAAGTGTTCCAGCATTTGGGAGAGAATGCTTGCAAAATCCTCGTGTTTGAAGAGACTTTTCAGATATCCACATTTACCCTCTGCATTGTACCATCTGGTGTTGCACCCAGTTTTGGGGCTGTTGAAACATTATGCCTTGTTTTGTACATTTGAAATCCGGGTTTTGTTTCGATGTGTAGCAAAGCGGTACATAGACCAGAGTAACTAAATGGAGCACAACAACTGGGGAAACAGTGAAGTACAGCAATCACACCCACAGCAGCAGAAATGGGAGCAGAGCCATGAATACATCGTGGACTGTAGTGATGACTCTGGCCCATACAGACATTATTTTGGAGTGTGTTTTAGTAACGCTTCAATTTTAACCTCTTAAACAAAGCTCAAGACCAGAATATGTTTAAAGTGCCATCAAAGGATATGGTAGGCTGATGGCAAAGTGGGTGAAGTTTTCATCTGACTCAGTGAGTCTTTTGTATTGTAAGAAGTTGCTCTCCTGATTGTTTGCTGCATTATGGGAACAGTTTATTTTGTCCTTCACATTGATTTAGGAATGTATTGACAGAAATGAGACTAGGGATACTGACTTGGGTCTTCTGGCCTGTCCTAGCATTTATACTCTACAAAGACCTATACATACGAATCTTTACTCTTCTTCCTTCCTGTTGCTGCTGACTTATTTTTGCTGTTTTGTTGTTGTTTTTGAAGGGATCAATCCCAGGATAATAAAATTTTACTATTAAAGTACTTCTACATCAGTTTAAGCATATCCTGGGGCCAGTAAATAGAAAGAGGTTTTAAGAGGAAGGAAGGGGCTTTTTTTGAGCTATTGTGCAATAATTTTTAATTTCTCACAGGATTCTAGAGGTCCCTGTGGCCATAGTGACTACCTGAAATCCTACAGACAGGGATGTTGCTTGGAGTCCTGAATCATTACAGCCTATTATGATATACAGGTGGTGCCAAATTTGGCTAAATCCGTTGTGGAGTTGCTGAAGAACGTTGTCTTTTTTTGACAAAAGCTGCTAAAATGCATCTCTGTGTTTGCAGGGGACAGGTACATCTCCTGACCTGTGGGAATTAAAATTTAATTAGGCTAGGTTTCTCTGAAAACCCTTAAATAATTGTGTTATCCTTTAAAATCCGCAGGTTTATGAATAATAGAAGGGAAAGATTGAACACAGCTATCTAAACTTATTTTCTTTCCACTTTTTATTCTGTGCTTTCCTGGGGTATCTATTTGAAGTCAAGAGGACATTACTAGTTTCACAATGATTAACTCTATGGCATCTAAACAAAGTGCAGACGCTGTCTCGTGGAGCTATATTGTTGCTTTCAAGTAGGCTTGCAACACGAACTCGTCTCATGTTTGATAGGGAATCTGCTGAACAAGATAAAACGTTCAGACTGAATGACTTCTCGGTCAATATTCCACCAATAAGTGCTGGAGGTGGAAGTTCAAACCCTGATGTTCACTGAGTCATCTTGTCAGTCACGTCCGTGATCTTTGCTGTGTTTCATAGATGTTGTCATCACAGGTGCACACACTTCACTTACTCATTCACAGATGGGCAGGTTGTTGTAGTGAAACCTGGGGCTCCTTGAAACCAAAGACAGTTTTGTCAGGGATTTCTTGTCCAACTGGAAAGGAAAGATGTGATAGTATCCATTTGTGCTTTGTTTATGCCCCATGCTGTATGAGCAGGCTGCAGATTTTGAAACACTCTTATTCTGGTTTCCTTGTGCTGTCTCTTCCCTACTATTAATTAATTCCCAACATGTTATTTAATCTACTGGTTATTTGTAGGTGTGTTTGACAGAAGGTTGCAAGTTTCAGAACAAGAGGATTTCAGCAGATTTCTGAAAACTGATGTCCAGAGAGAAGCCAAAGCCTCTGTTAAGGTTGGGAAGCCCAGAGCGACTCAGCCATTATGTATTTTGTTGGCATCATGTGCCTGGCCAGTATTTTGGATTCAGATAACACGTGTGGCTTTTACCCTGCTGGCAAACCAAAAAGGCCCAGGTTGGAGGCATGGAAGAACTGATTATAGAGTGAGTGAAGGGAGACTGGAGATGTGTGTCTTTCTGGAGATACAGGGAGGATCTGGAAGGTATTGAAAATACCACACATCATTTTACCCTCAGTTTCCCTCTCTGCATTTCCCTATTTAGTGTCTGTCTCCTTTGTGAAGTACATAAAATCCTCTAATAAAAAAAAGCCTTGAGGACTTGTTCTGATGTGATAAAAACTCTTACATTCAAATTAGGTCTGGTCTGTAAAACATTGCCCAATGAGACTTCTAGTCAAAACAAATATTCTTGTAATATCTATATCTGTGCTGACATGCACATAAGGCATTAATGGAGAAGGAGCAATATATTGGTACTTGACAAAAAAAATCCTATTAATCTGAAACAAAAAAATCAAGTGGGAGGCATAGTTCAATAGAGAAAACTGCCTTTCAGAAGGTTGTGAATGTCACTCTTACCTTTTACGACAGTCAACCCAGTAATCAACTGCATCCAAGTGGATTTTATACAATAATATTTTTGAAAATGCCTATTTTGGGTTGTTTATGTAAATGTTTTCAATGACCAGATAGATTTGTTCTGGCAAAACAATACTTACAGGCATTGCATGACAGTGTGAACTAATTAAAATTGCATTTTGCAATAGGTGAATAGATCAGAATGTTGGCCTTCTAATTAGAAGAGCTGGTTACAAAAAAACTTGTTGAAAAGGAAGAATAAAATGAAGAAAAATAATATGGATGTGAGGAAAAGAAATCAGAACCCCAGTTCTCTGCTGAAAGCTGTGTTAAAAGGTGGCCCTTCATTTTCTGAATCACACTAAGTTATATACAGAGGTCTGGGGCTTTCAATTGTCCCTCATTAAGGAGCTCTGTGCTCATCCTTCTGCCTGCAGTGCCTGCCCATGTTGTGCATACTTCAATCCTCAGATAACAAATAATAGTCTGGCCTCCACAAATGGAGGTCGGACGGGAGTATTCTGATCTGATTTGGGTTTGCTGTCAGCTTCGACCTTTCATCCTCCTTAATACCTTAGCTACACCTATTTTTTGTGGTTCTTGCTATCACCGCAAATACGTGCCTGGCCAAACTGAACTGGTGTCATCTTGGGACTGTTTTCGAGTGAGCCTTTTGTGCCAATTATTGTTTAGCTTTCGTTCTTCCATCTTAATAATTGAAAAACATTTATTTTCAATAACGTGTAGGTGTTGGGTGTTGTTTTACCCTGGAGCATAAACATAATTAGTAAAAATAATAACAGTAAAAAGATTTTAGATGGTAGAACAGCTTCTCAACTTTTTCTGTAGATTTTCATCACTGCAGAAGGGTGGAAGGCATATCTGTTTCAACCACACTTTTGTTTGGTAAAGAAAAGTTGAGCAGGGGGTTGGACTGCGTAACTTCATGATTCTCTGATTCTGTGAAAGGTTTTATGCTGGAAATAAAATACATGAATACTCTTAAAGCTAGTAAATATAAGGTGTCCATTTATTGGGGTGAAAAGCATCATCTTTCCATAGAACCGTGACGAGGTTGTCTTTATAGTGTGATGCTGGTAATACTGAAATGTGAAATATTTATGGTGTGGGATTGTAAGTTAACCACAGGTCTTCTGGAGACTGTCTTATAAAACGTTTCAGCAGCATATTCATATTCATGCATTTTGCTTATTCAGTTCAAGTGGACGTGTATTTCACACGTACTGAGCTGTGTAAAATTTTATGCATAGTATTATGAAGGCAATGGGAGATAATTTGCTCAACCATCTTCCCATCAGAAGTAACAAGAACAATGGCATTGTATTATTTGTGTGAGTCGTCTTGATGCTCTGAAAGAGGTTCTCCATCATTCCCTCAGTCTTGTGGCTTCTCGACACTTCATCCTTAACATCACCAGTGCAAGCAGAACATATTAGTCATTCTGAGACAAGGCTTGTTTATGCTTGTACCCTAGGGTGGCTGCTGAATGTTTTTGTTCTGCCATTGCTCAGTTGTTTGTTAGTGCCTGTTTACAACTGAAAACTTAAGGGATGAATATCCTATCATGCTGACTTCTGTGTGTGGCTGGTGCAGAGTTTGAGTTTGATGTGAATTGTTACTTTGATCTTTTGAACTTTGATTCATACAGGTTGTTAGGGCTTGGTAACAACACTGCCTCCCTCTTACAATGCAGGCATTTGTTTTACTTGGGTGTGAGAATGCGGGCTTTTCCCCTTCATCTGCAGATACACTAACTCAGGCATTGCTTAGGCCATGGTCTAATGGTCTAATGGTCAGGAATATGATGGGATAAAGGTTGGACTTGATGACCCTGGAGGTCCCTTCCAACCATAATGATTCTGTGATTCTATGATTCTAAAAATCCTGAAAATTCAAATAAGTTTAAACTAAAAACAATACTTAAAGGGTGCATTTACCTTGTTGTTTATAGCTGGGGCCTAGAAGGTGCTTTTGAAGGGAATCCCCTGACTCTTCTCGCTGCTTTGATATTTAGCATCATTGAGTATCTTGGAGCACATGAGCTAGGTTTCTTTTTGGTAAAAATAGACTGGAGGTAGTGTCCCTAATGCATTCCACTGAAAAACTGCCATTCAGTCCATGGACCAGACAAGAACTAGCCCAAAATAAAAATAAATAAAAACCAACCCAAAAAAACCCCAGACAACGCCTCCCCCCCAAGAGAAACATGAAATGTGTATAGTATTTATACTGCAGGTTCTCAACACCATTTGTTTTACTCCACAGGTGTGCTTTTATTGGTCCTTTGTATTTGCTAATGAAAAAGTGCTCAAAGTGCTAAATTTTAATAGAAAAATATAGATGTGGCTCCATATGCCTTTTGCTTAGATGACAGCTCATAGTGCCTCTCCAAGCTTCAATGCCAAACTCACCATAGTTTCTTTTCATCATCCTGTGGACAATTTCCTATTTGCAAGCTTTTGAAAATTAGGAAAGCAGTCGGGCAAAACTATTTTTAAAAGTATGCTGACAGTGAGTGGAGTAATATTAAGAATTAGGTTGAAATTTATTCTGCATTTGACACCGTTGGCATAAGCTGTTGGTTGTGATTTTGGTTTGGTATTTTTTTTTTTATATGGGTAAAGATTTTGTTCTGGAAAGGTTTCTGGAAAGGATGCTGCTTTGAAAGTGGAATTTATGCCCTGAGTCCATCCATGATACAGTCTTTGGAGCTTCAGTATCTTCAGCCAGCATTATGTGTCTTCTCACTTTATTATTTGGCGTATTAGAATGGTTACTTCTTTCTAATGGTATCAGGCTGCTTTTTATATATGAACTAAGTATGGTTAAAAACCCAGTAAATTTAATGAGTCTGGCTTAAAGGTTCCAACATACCTTTTCAGAAACAGATTGAGTCTTTGTTATTTTTATTTCTCTGCAAGCTGGAACTTTCCATCTATTTTGTACAATCCTGGAAATATACCTCACATCCCCCTTTTAGTGGAAACTGGAAAAGAAAATCTGGAGGCTTAAGGATAATACCAAATACCATAGGATATGTATTGTTCAATCTTTACTTATGATCATATGTGTTTACTTTAAAAACTATATTTTTATATACTGGACATATGCACATTTGAATATGTTTACTGCAGCTTTCATAGGCTTATGTTGAGCTGCTTTTTCCTTTTAAAGTCATGTCTCAGTGCTCTTGTATTATTTCATTAATATTGCTCAAACTGCAGAGAACTTGAGGTGCTCTGGGTAAATCATCGTTCAGAATTACCTCTTAGAAATTTGGTTAATACATTATGTATCTGCAGCACATTGCTATGGAATTGATGCTGTTTACTTGTTAACTACTGTAGACTGCAGCTCACAGGGTTGGCACTGTGGCTTGTTTGGTGCATGTGATGATCACTTGATAAATGTCAATAAAATCAAGACAAAAACCTCTAGTACAACTGAAAGTAACAACTCGGTATTTTCCTCATTAGTTTTGGCAGCAAAGTAGTCTTACAAAGCAGTGTGCAATAAAGCACCAGCCAACTGAGTCCCACACTGTGGCTATAATTACATATTTTTGCTTGCTAATCAGTAGAATTTTTCTGTGTACACTATTATGCTTTAATGGTTCTGTTGCAACACCAAATTTACTACAATGTTCTCCTGAAGAAAATGCCATATAATGATTTTCTATTTACTACAAGAAGATATTAAACTAAATAATACATAATGGTGCTGTACAGATTAACCAGCTCTTTAGTTCTTCTGTTCCTTATCTCTCTTTGAATAGTGTTTTAGGACAAACATGAAGTTATTTGGGAGGGAATTACCGAACTGGTAAATACAGCCATGTGAGTGGGATATCTTGTTTCTTACTCAAAAACTATTAGATTGTAATTTTAAGCTGTGCTTAGGACTTTCATTTCCCTTCCCACAACTCATGGAGCATAAGGAGGGTTGCAGCCAGCTCAGATAAGTAATAAATTCATTAATTACAGGCTTACCTTCCTTGTAGGTTAGAAAAGCTTGTGTGGGACTTGATTAAACTGGCTGTTGGGGTACAGCCCTGTGGAGGGCTGGGTACTGAACAGCTCAGAGAAGTTCCCTGTGCAACTTCTGGATCCAGAGTCTTCCACTCACTCTAAAGGTCATTTGCTGTTATCAGACTTTGTGTCCTTCTCCTTTGTTAAATTATTTTTGTCCAAAGTGATTACACTGCAGAAAAAACAAGTCCAGTGGTCAATGTGAAGGCATTGTTTTCATCTCACACTCTGTCCATTGTCTTGTTTTTATTTCTGACCTTAAATAAATAAATAAGCAAATACTCAAGAGTTTTTATTCCTTTTCTTTTATGCATGGTTATGCAGTCACTCAAATTCAACTTGATCATTATGAATATATCTGACAATCTCAGGTTAGTGTAATGCTTTTCCATTTACTTTACAAACAGGACTTTACTGTCAGATTAAATCTGTCCAGGAGTGGAAGTGGAAGGCAGGCTCTAATGATGGCAGCTCGCCCCCTTTACTCCACATGCAGTTAATTATGTGTGAAGGTTGTGTCGATGCCTCTAATATTTTTATAGATTTGTCAGATTCTGCAATTCAATCTGACCTATTAGTGAGAGTAAATAGTTTCTCTTCTGTATTTGATTTGTGCTGTGAGTCTATGTCAGGATCTGGTGCTGTTTTTACAGAGACAGTTGTACTCTGTGTATGTGATATTTTTGCATGCTGCTGGAAAACATTTGATATTTCAACACTGCTGAATGTTGATTGTGTCCTCGATCTTTTAAGTTCTCTTTTGGCAAGCGTTTGTCTTAGATGTGTTGCACATTTCATTTATCACAGCCTCTCAACAAAAGGAAAGAATATTTGACACTTTTTATGGGTAATTAGTTCTCAGGCTTGTGTTAAAACACTCACTAAGACAACCTTGTTCATACGTTGTTTTCTGGTTAATATTCTGTTTACCTTTTTCTTCCCTTGTATTTATTCCAATTGAATACATTGTAATGTGTTCCATTGGATTTACCTATTGCAAGGCAATTTTTGTATAATTAATACTGTTAATTAATCTGGCTTGAAACAGCACTCCAAATTGAGAGGATGTTTCTGTGATTGCAGACTGAGAAGTATCTCAAGTAAGTTTTCTCCCTTCAGTGGTTCACGATAAAAGTAAATTAGCACAAGTGAGAATGCTCTAGGAAATAAGAAAACCAGCCGCTACTCAGTAAATAATTCCTAGTATTCCTACAGCCCGTTAAGCCTTACTGCAAGCAAGAAAATAGCTCTTTGTTGATACTTAGTCTTACTCCTTTGTACATTCCAGCTGCTGCCTTAATTCCGAGTTCCTACAATCTCTGTGTGTTTTTAAGTCCCTTTTGAAGTATGCCCAGAACTGGGCTTATTTTGCTCCTGTAACTAACCTTTCTTCTGCTACTTTCTTCATCTTCTCTCTCTTGTAGGTAATGCATCACTTAAACCTGCATGAAGATTCAGTGCTGGTGCACAGTCAAGCTGAACCCATATGGGTTAGAGGGGAAGGGAGGAGATGACTCTTGAAAACAAGCAAACAAATTACTCACAAAAAGTGTTTGGAATGTAATATTTGAAATCGTAAATTGAGAAAACTTTTTCTTGGCAGACCTGCCTGTCTTTCTTTTGCAAGATTTTTAAGGGAATTGTAGCTATTCACATTTCATCACATATCTTCTTCATCTGGCGCAGGGTCAGTGTCTTCTCCCAGGTTTTCTCTGAAGCTTTAATGGACCTTTTATTCTAGCAGTGATGTATGGTGTTCTGGTGCTTGGTGCAGCCTATAGCTAAAGAGAAGCATCACATTCTCCCTTGTCTGCTTTAGTTATATTTGATTAGAAGTCATATTTTGCTGCAGAAGCTTTCAGGCTTCAAATCTGCAAAGACCTATGTGAGAATGCCCTTGCTTCCACGTTCTTCATGAAGAGAAGGTCTTGGATCACATCCCCTTGCATTTCGATGGGGAAAAAGTCAACATTTTTAAAAATTTATGTTCCATATACCTTTAGAACTCTTAGGAATGACACTCAAGCATCCTGTTGGGCTGTGAGGGTGCACCACAGTTATAAGGCTCCCTTTTACACAGTCATTTTACAATTATTACTTAGTAGTCTGCTCTGTCTAAATCCTTGACCCGTGCCCAACAACTGGTAGCTGATCGTAGTGAATAAATTTGTATAATCACTGTGTGATGACTGCTTAATAACTGTACTCCAAATATGCAAATACCTATTCTGGCTTAATACAATTTGTCTACTATGACTGGCCCATGCACTTAGTATTTTTGAAACGTTTGCAAGTAATGGAGCATGCCATTGCGGTCTCCTGTCTTGTCATGCGGAGCCCTAAAATGCTGAAACCTACAGAGAAGGAAAGATGTATTACAAAAAAACCCAAAGAAAAATAGTTATCGAACAACAGAGAGGAAGTGCTCGTCTGTGTGTGTTGTAAATGGGGAAAAAAACAAACAAAAAACTTTCTTAAAGGCTTTGCAATAGTTTTTCTACATCCATTCACTTTTTCTAGATTAACAGCATGCTCTTACTCAGAACAATCCACAGTATTTGTCTCCCTGCTGATGGTTCTGTCTGCACTGTATGGGTACATTAGGGAGGACTACATCAAATTGGAAGATACAAATCCAAGTGCTTGTATGAGTCTGGGGTGCTCACAAAATACAAAAAATACCCAAGAAAAAAACATGTCCAGAGTAATACAGAACAGACATCTTCCTCGATCTTGTGAGTTGCCAGTACTGAAGGGCTGGAAGAATATTCTGTGGAAGCACTGGCCATTTCTTTCTCTGATCCTACCCTCTTCATTGAAGCATTTACCTTTGGCTGTCATTGAGACAGGCTGCCAAGGGGTTGAAACTTTAAGGTCCCTTCCAACCCAAACCATTCTATGATTCTGTGACAGATGGACAGTGAGTCTTAACTGTTTGTCCATTCCTGTGTTCTTTATTTCATTTACCTGCAGTGTCAGAACTCCAGTAAATCCCTTTCTTAAATAACATCTGAATTTCATTGCCCTTTCAGGCATGTTTTTTGTCTTTTTAGGTACTTTCTTCTTTACTGTTTCTTAGAGTTTAACTTAATGTTCCCAAACAGTGCAGGAGACAAAATAGACTCCATAGTCCTGTTCACTAGACAGAGATTGATATGACAGTAGTAGCCTGATATCATCAATAGCTTAATAGCCACTGGGGCTAATGAGAGTTTCAGCGAGCTTTTAAAAACACTGATGTGGATATTTACTGTGAGTCTCTCCTGTGCTTGAGGGAGGCAGCACACGGGTGCTTGCTTAAAAAAAGAAGCAAGTGAGGGGCTGAAGGAGGCTCTCATCTGGCTCCAGGTGAAGGTGGACATTGACTTGTCTGGGTGGAATTAGAAAGAAGTGTTAAGCAGAGCCTAATTTGCAGAGGGCTGTGAATGTGGGGGAAAAATCATTCTGATGATGTCATCTCCCTAAACATTTACATTATTTAAGTTCCAGGTGGTGCAAAACCCTAAATGGTGGGTTAAAGCTTAACTAACAGAATTTTATTTGTATCCCTAAACTAGGCAGTGTAAAGGGTGTAACTAACCCTCCCAATTTCCTGCCTTTTCCGAAGAACATGGCTTTATATTTTTTCACACAGTCCTACTCTTAATCTGTTTCACATGATTTTTATCTTTTTTGGGGGACGTGAGAAGAGGCTATGATGCATGAAGTTGGGACCTCAGAATTGTTTTCTCATTAAAGAATGAGAGTCCTGTAATAATACTACACTGACACTAATGGCAAACCAGGACAAAGTAGGCATCCTAGCAATGAAATGTAGTTAAGGCTTTTTGTCCTTCCAATCTGTGCGGTATCCAGCTGGAAATGAAGTCTTGGGACTGCCCAGGAGGCTGAGAAAAGGATTTTGGAGTCACCAAGCCCATGAAAAAAACCTTCACTCTCAATAAACAACAACATGCCACTTTTCTGCTTGCTGCAGTGAGGTATTTAAGGCTTAGCTCTCTCATTTCCATCTGTGGAAGAGTGTGGTATGTCAGGTGTTTCTCAACACTAACACAATTAAAAGGAAGTGAATGGTTCTTTCACACATGCCTTAATGTCAGCATTTTGGACTGGGAAAAACTGGAAAAACACTACTGGAGCCTTTCCTAGTTCTTTTTTTCCTGCCAAAAGTGTGACATTCAGACAAGTTTATCAGACCCATGTTTCTCTGAGCCCTTATGCTGCTTGAGTGGGCTGACAAACGTGTGAATCCTATTGACATTATAACTCTGTCTGTAAAATTGGAGTGGAGCACTCGGAGACTAAGAAAGATGACATCCTAGGTGTGAGAAAACGAACGTGTGTTTTATTGCTTAGTTGTTTATGGAAGGAATTTACCAATCGTCATTGTTAACGTGACAGAACAACTTTTGCTTGGCTTCTCATATATTTTTAATATGAGTTTCTGATATCCCAAGATGTATGACTAAAATAAAAAATCTGCCAAAATTTGCGAGTTTACTATTGTTTTGTGTTTCTGTCAGAGTAAGAATGATTGGTTGTGTGCAATAAATGTACAACGCTTAAAATTTAACAGATGCATGGGTGAGCTTTATTTTAAATCATTGTTGACTTTGTTATTTCCATATGTCCTTTTACCAATTAATAGCATGGACATAGATTATGTTGGATCTTTCAGCTGCTTTTGCTACGCTTGAATGTGAACAGCATCCAGATTAAGGACAGCCTTCTGCTAAAACAACCAGTTGGTCTTAAAATTTAATTTTGAGCACTTTCCACCATAGCAGGCAATAACTGATGGGTTTTAATGCTAAATTTGGAGGATTTCAGCTAACTGATCTCGTAAAATACAAGTTTCCCATGTATGACTTACATAATAAGCCCTACACGCGCTGTTGCTATGAGTAGGTTTGTTCATTACAGTTTGTACTGGAATAATGGTTTTATTACATGTTATTATTACTTTTCATTAAACTCACTCTGCAGCATGGGTTAGTGGTTGTAGCTGGGAGGATCCAGAATTTTAATTCTGGCTGCAGTGAGGCCCCTTGTGCACTCTCAAAAAGTTGATTCTTAAATAAAGATAGGCAGTACACAAAGAATGTGAATTGACACCTTAGGTAAGCTGTAGCTTAAACATCAAGACTTCAAACTCTCAGTTTTGTCTTGATTTAACTCAGGTGTAGGCACCAATAGTTTATGAAAATAAGAATATTTAAGGTACTATAAATTTAGATTATTTGTGAGCAACCGTGAACCCGATTCAGTGAAATAGCCCTCTCAAAATGAATAGTTCATCTGTGCTTTTTGTTTTTAAAATAGAAAATTTTAAGGCTGAATCAAATCATGCTTTTAAACTCCTTGAGATCTTGGCCAGAAAATACTGTATAAATGCTGAGTATTTAAAATTAATTATGTTGGAGGCCTATAAACCAGTGCATTGATTAAAAATCTTCAGTTCATTAAACTTCCCAGTGGCAGAGGCCATCTCTGTAATACAAACTGCCGTTTCTAGCAGCAGTGGCTGACTGGCATCTGTGTTGTAATCTTTTTAAGATCCCCACCTTTGTTCATTAGACCAGCAGCTGTTGTCTCTTGCCTGGCAGGATTTATTTCCCCTTGACATTGGTCTCAAAGGTGCAGTTGCAACTTTGGCAGTACTTGATTCCAGTGAACTTCCTAGAGGTACTTTGCCAGTTTTGCAGAATGAGGTGGCTTTTGGTTGTCAGTTGGGGGTTTTTTTTGGGTTTTGATGGGGTTTTGGACATGGTTTTTATTATTTTTATTTTTTTCCTTAATTTTTTAAAATTATTTTTTCTTTATTTTTTTTCCTGGTTTCCACACACATCCTCACGGGGGATGTTTTTGGAAGGTCTGCAAGGACTGAGGCCATGCATGTCAGAAGTGTGTTACAGTCTGGGCAAAACAGCTTCTTCTGTGTGTCCATATCAGTATATCTGATATAAAGACATTCTTCTGGTTTTATCCACTCCTGTCATTTGCCATGTGGAAGAACAGTACTGTTTCATAGATAAATCATGCACAGTTAACATTCATAAATAAGTAAATCTCCTGAATTTCCTAGTGAAAGAGAGAAATGAAAGTCTGGAACAGTACCAGAGCATGGGAATTACTATGGAAAAAAGAATATACAGATTAATGAAATGTAACATGATAAATCTGCCTGTGTTGTTTACATCGTAACTTCAACTTACCCAGACTCACACACAAGGTCACAGAAGAAGTTTGGCCCTTATTATTCCCAGGGGAAATTGTATTTTTTTTGCTGTGGTGTTTGATTACCTTACCCTTTTTTATTACCATCTGCACTGCAAGGCTGGTTTTGCTGAGGTTATTTTTTTCTTAAGCAGCATCCCATGATACCCTTAATTCTGTGTTTCCTGCGCTTGTGCTTCATTTGCAATTTTAAGAGATTTTCTATAAGAAATAGATTTATTCTATGTTGGACATCAGTAAATTAGGTAGTATTACTATGTAACTTTAACCCTTTCATTCTGAAGAACAAATATTGTTGCTCTGCAATAAATTAAATAAGAAAGGATTTAGCCTTTTAGTAACGTTTAGTGTGCAGTGTAGAAAGATGTTGTCAATGATTTTCATAGTTTTGTTTATTAGTACACTTTCATTTTGCCTAGGAGTTTTATTTTGATACTTGATTTTGTCCATGTATTTTAAGCAATTATTTTTAGGTGACTTACCTGTGCAACCAATCCCAATGGCTGCAGTGGCTTTGAAAAGAGTTTTTCTTCATTAATGGCTTCTGCTGAATTGTTGGGAGAACAAAATGCTGTCCCCAGTGGCTCCTAAAACTTACGGATACATGCAGTGAGATTGCTAATATTATTTTTAAACAAAAAATGTTGAAGTAGTGCTTTTAATAGCTTTACACAAGCATGAACAACTTGAACTATAGACCTAAATCTGAAGTTCCTGGAACTGTTCTTCAGTCCTCAAAATACAGTGCATGTATGCAGCTCTTCAAAAGTAAGAAACCCCTTCCATGTGCTCGTGCAGCTAAAGCGTGATGAAACACGTCTGGGGTCTCCACACGTGACAGTGCAGTGAATAATGGGATCACACTTTAAAAGACAAGTCACCCTGCTTAAGTCCTTGCAGTCATCTGAGAGCAAAAGTGTTGTATGCTTTTCCAAAAGGTTTGCTGTACCTGAAGGTAGATTGCAGGGAGCGTTCGGCAGCCTGGCAGCTGCTTGTTGGGAGGGGAATGCAGAAGAGAACAGAGATCATCCTGTGGATATCTGCCCCGGGCAGGACTAATATAGTATTAATGCTGTCAAAAATCCTTAGAAATAGCTTGGTTTATAAGCCTGAAACTCTTATCAAGAAGCACTGTATCAATAGGGATGGTCAGCAGCTCTGTCTTTAGTACCTTCAAGTGCTACCAGTACTTAGGAGTGCCAATTAATCGTCATGCAGACTGGAGATTGGATTTCTTGTCAGTTATGCTTTATAGTTTTGGCTGTGGGATCTTCCCACCCCTCTCCCATAGCTGTGAAATGGCAGGTCACTTGTGTATATGAATGACCCAAGGTATATATATGATTTCCATAAACCTGGACAGGAAGGCAGCCTGTAGAAAAAATGCATACTGTGAAACAGAGTGGTGGCTTCGAAGCAGAATGACATTTTTCAGCTGTTGTAAAGACCAGTGGTACCGCATCACTCGTTATCACTGTTGCATGATGCAAGTCAGATTTGGCCAGGAGTACCTGGCTTCTTCAGCCAGTTACACAAAAAATTCCCGGGAGGAACAGTGGGATATGGTATAATGTTTTTCAAATCTGTTTTGAAAAATGCAGATGAGCATCTGTATATCAAACTGATGATACAGATGAAGTATCTGAAACCAATATATCAAAGATTGTTCACTTTCTTATAAAAGCAATTTGGCAGCACACCATTATTATCATGTAAATCTCTTCCTCCTTGCTGCACAATAACAACATCTCTTTGGCCATCATTTTTCCCTGGTTGCTGTTATATGTAATTTCCATAAAGTTTCCAAGTTAACAATGCTCACTGCTCTCTACACTTGCATTACTAGTCAGTGCACACTTCAGAAAACAAAATATCTCACAGAAATGTTTTCTGCATGCCCGTTCCTTGTTTTTTTAATTAATACAGCTAAGACATGTTTTAGCAGAGGCTGAAGTATCACATTTAGATTTACTAATCTACTCTACCTTTGCCAATCTTTTTCTTTATGTTTTGCAGAGTGCTCATATTTGGCAAGATATTTCACTGCTTGGGTTTTTGCTTTAAGAATTATCGAACTTGTGTTATAGATTGTATATATTATTAGAAGCATAGAATGTTTCTAGTATGATTTATTGAGCTATCATATTAAATGGGAAATGCATACATAGATCAGAGGTCATCCCTGCAGCAGAATTTAGTGAAGAATGGTAGAAAGAAAAGGTTATACAAAAAATTGTAGGTGGTTTGGGTTTGGGGTTTTTTTTTTGTTGACAGTTGTTCCCTCCCCTTCACTCATCAGTCACTGAAGTGTATCAAATGCTAATGTCTGTGTTTCCATCTATGCTTGTCTGGAGTATTCAATCATTTTCTGTTATGCCACCTTTATAAGGAAAGCATGCACATCTACTTGTTTGGTTTTGGCAGATGTCTTCCATTTTCCTCGTCATGTGTCAGAATTGGTTATGATAGAATTGATTCTCCTCCGTTAAGAATTCATTTTTTTTTCCATTATGTTTTAATCTTTCTGGAGGTTGCTTTGATTGTAAAGGCTGGACGTGGACCTGCTCCTGGAAACTAGCGATAGACCATCTGTACCATAGCTGTATGTGCATTAAGAGCATGCTTCTTCCATCATGAGGTGGTTTGTAGATGTGGAGCTGGGACTGCCTATGTGTTGGCTGTCACAGCTGATCTAGCCCATGGTATGTTAACACATTGGGTATGTTAATACATTGCAGATTTCAAAGTAGTGATAAAACTGTGCTTCTACTGCCCCACCAGAGGCAGTGGTTCCTTGGCTGTGCTCTGAGCTGGACTTGGGTTACAATGAATGGAGTTTGGGGGAAAAGAGGTTGATTTGCACAGATGATTTGGTTGTGAGGGTAACTGAACAAATCATTGTACAGACACTACTCAAGGGAAAGTGCCTGCTTATTGGGAGCTCAGGGGTTGCAATGATTAATCCACTTCCCAGGGAATAATTGCATGGGCTTGAGCCCTTGCCCAGTACTCCTGAGGTGAAGGACTTCTTCCTCTGTAAAGAATCATGCAGAAAGTGCTAGTCCTAAGCATGAGTGCTGTTTTTATGTTAATGTCTCAGGAAATACTAATGTTGGTAAAGATTGTGGTGGTGGTGCTTATAAAAATATACTTGAGGTTTCAACGCATACCGGTTTACTTATCCTGCTTGGTTTGGAAAAGCATTTAGTAATTAAGCTAAAATAATTATATCGGATATTATGAACACAGGATAGATTTTAAGCATTCTTTTTCCCCTCGAGGTCACAAAATATTATTGTTGCATTAGCATCTTGGAGCAGAAATTTTGGGTAAGTTAAAAACAAAAGTTCAGCTAAGGTGGAGTAAGAAGACTTGGCATAGATAGTTCACAACAAGCCTGTGACTGGCAGCTTGGCATCCACATTCTTTTCAATATGAAAATTTTAGAAAAAGTTTCATTGAAATTGCAATATCACATGATTTCTGTGATTATGTGTCTAATATAAAGTATTTCAAAATGACATTTTAAAAATCAGTGGCACCGTGTCCAGGACAAGTATGGAATATTATAAGGAACTGCTTATCCAATTTTACTGTGTCATCTGAATATTAACTCTGGCATAGAACACCTATAAAAAGACATTTGAGTTTTTAACACTTAGTAGAAGGCAGCTTCATTCAGATGAAGATGTTATCTGCCTCTCTGCTTGGGGATATGTGGCTTCAGGGAGATATTTAACACCTTGCAAAACCAGCGACACCCTTGAAAACCTGTCTCCACTTTTCTTTTCAAGCCTTTGGAGATTTAATTGCTTCAAACATGCTGTTGGAAACTGCTGGAACTTTGAACTGCTTAAATTGGAAATAAAATATTGAATGATATGCATAGAGAATCTGCCTTTCTTGTCTCCATATGTATTTGTTTAGCCTTAACACTTATGCTTTATCCAATACTTATATTCCCTTCTTTGAATTGATACTGTAGTTTATATGATGATTGTTTCTCATAGTTGAACATCATTGCTGCTGACTTAGGGCCTTACTGTGGGTAGTATATTCATGCATGCAGAATTTCCCTTATTTTTTGTTTGTTTCCGTTTTCTTAAAACTTTTTGCCATAATTACAGTAAATGATTTCTTTGATTGCATGTTGAGAGGGCAGAAATGCTGTGCCAGCAGCCTTTTTTTATTCTTTGCTGCTGCTACTATTCTTTTGCTGGCTCCCAAGGGTAGTAAGATCTATGCACTGCACTAATTTTTGTGCATACTTAGCTGCAATTGCAACCTTTAGTAATTATTATTTAATTAACTCCACAGTATTGCATTAATAATGCAAAATTAAAAAATGTAGAAAAGAAAAAAGGTCAAAACATGGTATTTTTATATTTCAAATCTACACGCATTATTTCTTGGAATTTTCCTATAAGAATTTAATAGGATGGTGACATTAAACCACCTTCATAATTGTAGAAATATCAGAGGTATGTAATAAAAGAGAGTTTGGCATTTAGCTGGGGATCAAATTTGTTTTCATAATTTGTAGTGAGAATTTCTTAGAGCCTGGAATAAGACCCTTTTCTAATACTGAAATTTTAATTCTACTTTACCTTTTCTAGGTGTTTTCTTTTCAATTAGCAGAAGTTGACTGAATATTATTTTTTTGATAAACTCATTGACTAATTCTGGCAGAAAAAAATGTTTGTATACATTTGGATCTCTACTTATAAATCAGTAGGTCTGTGCTGTGAATGGAAAAACGAGCAGTAAATGTTTGTGACCATACATTTGTGTGAAGGCAAAGTAAAGACTGGCTTTTAATAAATAAATTTTTCTGGGTTTGTTTTGTAGTGGATGGCTGCATACACAGAGCTGCTGGGCCCTGCTTAGTTGCTGAATGTCGCAACCTGAGTGGCTGTGAGACTGGACAAGCAAAAATTACGTGTGGCTATGAACTACCTGCGAAATGTAAGTCAGCCCTTTCTCAGGGCTTTCTTTTTGTTTTGAGCACGTGAAGCTGGTATGCATGCTTTATTTCCCTGAAGAGTAATTCAACAAGGTATACGTTTTACAAAATTAGCAGTGGGACTTAATTAAGCGTGTTCTGTAATAATGTCTTCCCCTCAAAGCAATTCAGGCTTTTCGAAATGATTATTTCACCTATGTTATCCGATGAAAACCTACATGACTCTAAAATATAAAGCATCTTTCATGTTTATTTTTTTGCAAGCTGAAACATATCCTTCCGTATGCATAATAAAGGTTTGGAAATGCTTTATGAAGTATGAACAAAATATACATTATCATATTTAAGTTCCATGGAGACAGTTTTTGGAAATGTTGCATATTTCATATTCTTCATGCAGATTCCTTGATTGTGAATACTTTGAGAGCTGAGGAGATCAAAGTGATGTATTGTGTTTTCAGCTGCTACATGGAGGCTGATTGGCAATTACTGTGAAGGCATCTGTCACACTTTAGCTTTCAACAGAGTGCAGCTCAGTGCTGGAATGTTTTTGCACTTTGGAAGTGGAATTGTCAGAATTCCCATCCTATTTAAAATAGGAAGGCAGCTACTTGACCTTGTTGCGTAGATGCTGAGAATTTCTTGGAAAAAAATAACATATTGACAGCACGTTGGTTGGCCCATCTATTATGTAAGAATAAAATGTAGGAAATCTCTGCAAGTTAAGATCTTCCAGAATAGTATGTTAAGATATGATGATAGAAATACCAAGAAAGCATTACAAATACAAACACCATGTAGCTAGAATTCAAACTCTATTTTTTTTTAATATGCATTCTGCACTAGGAACATGACTCATGCAAAAATATTTAGATCTGCTTCCTTAATGTATTATACACTTTTTTTCATGTAAAAGGAAATTCTTATTGCAGTAGCAGGTATCTTTTTAGGTTCTTCTGTCCCTTAACACCCTAAGTAAAGAAACAAATTGTGTTCCAGGTCATGTGTTGGCACCTTCTATGATGGTGATGATGATGATGAGAGCTACCAATTACTACCTTGACAGTAATAATTGCTATGTACGGAAAAACTTTGCTATATTTTATACATAGTTTTACCACATGTTAATGATTATTTATTAAAGGTCAATTTGACTAGAGGTCAGGGAAATTGTTGAGGAAGATTCAATGTGGTAGCTGTGTTGGGTTTGTATATGGCCGAGGTCTTCACCAGATTCCTACAAAATGGGTGGGATTGTTAGATAACACATTGTGCTGTACTCTACTGGAGATTTTTGATGTTGAATTCCTCTTCAAAAAGAAAAATATCTTGGGAGGGACAACAAAGCTGCTCTTCCCTAGGTGCATGATTCTTACCATGTATTTTAATGAGAGAAATTAGATTCTACATATGAAAACAAGGAGCACTGAACTGTGTTGGAAAAGGTCATATCTGAGGTGTGGCCTCCCTTCAAATTTTGTAGCAGTTTAATGAATCTTGCTTAGGTTTGTAGAACGGATCTTCTTGAAGACGATAGGAAATTTTTTTGTTATGTTCTTTATGTAGGAATAATAGGCAAAACAATGAGAAAACCCATTATCACTTGCAGTTGGAAATAAAACCTGTAACCAGACATAGAGAAAAGTCAATATTCTGCTTAATCAATATTCTTAGAAATTGAAATTGCCTCAAAGACACAGCTATTTATATTTGATCATGCATCAACATGAGAAGGAGAAAGGATACATTAACTGACAAACAGGCACAGGGGGGAAATGTACAGTTTTCATGCAGAAGCTGAGAAATTAGGTACTCTTGATTTCTTAGATTTTTTTTTTAAAACATATTTCTGGTCCCCCACTCTTGCTTTCTTTTACTTTTCCCCTTAGAAGCTTTTGGTTGTGGGTTTATTAAATTATTGTACCTTTTGGACCATTCATCTGAAAGTAATCTAACAATCAAGACTGTTTTCTTATTTTAAAGATCTATAGAACCACTGGATATCTTTTGTCACTCTGTGTCACTTTGTATGACAACAGTACAACAATTCAACTGTGGAAACTATTTTACATCTGGTTTTTGTGATGAGCAGCAACATGATGGGAGGTCTAGACTTCCCCATCCAGATGCACTGTGATGCAATTTTGTGTGTCAGCAATTAGTTGAAGGTTACAGGTGTATGGACGACTGCCAGCTTTCAAAATGAGTTTGCTTTTCACTTATCTGTTGGTATACAGGAGACCAACCACAATAATCCATGAACAGTTTGAGTAGTGCAATGATTATTTTGTTGTCTCTGCTCTTACCGTGATTGTAATTTGATTAATAAGAGTAATAAATGTGAAATGTATTTCCTAGCATGATTAATTGTTATTTTTTTGTTATTTAACAGAACTGTAAGATGTTGTAATCTTATTTCCTACACCTGGGATTTTCCCATCTCTAGTTCTTGATCTTGAAATGCTTTACTTGGAAGCAGTTTGCTGAGATCAGGAAAGCTGCTTTGGGACAGAGCAGCCTGCATGTCTGCTGCATGATTCAGGACTTTGGCTTAAGCTGAGGACTCCGTGTTAAAGAAGGTTCAGTATTCAAAGATCATGCAGCATGCTGCTTTGTTTTTCAGACAACTTGGAGGAAGTTGGAATTAAATTTGGCATTTGAAGGGAAGATAGGCTTCGTTAGGAAGCTGGTGGTTGGTGAACGCAAGATACTGGCAATCTTTATGATCCATTGTATTTTCATTGAATACTTTGCTGTATTTACTTAGATTAAAAAAGAACAGGTCTGATAAATATTTTTTTCACAAAGGAAAAAATGAAAAATAATATCTGACTGAAAAATGCAAAGATTTAGGTTATGGGACAGCTTTCTGTCATTTGTTCTTGTTGCATCTGAGTCAGAGATCAGTTTGTGAAGTAGACAGGTAACAGTTCAGGGTGAGAATACATAAAGTGGCTCACTTTTTCCTCATCTTTTTGTCCTAATGGTGTGAACAGACCAAGATTAGCATGTTTATAGCCTGGAGATGTTGCTTTGTGAAATTTTCAAGTTACATACTTTTGAACTCCAAAAAAGTCTCTATAAAAATAGAAGTGAAATCAAATGGAGTTTTCTAATTACTAGTTAATGTAATGTTCAGTTTTACAGAAGTCGATGTAATCACCATCTGCCTTCTGTGCTGCAAAAGCCTACACAAAGCCCCCCCCAAATGCCAACTGAGTTATTTGCTGAATACATAATGTGGGTGATGTCATCTATTGTTGTTTTTCAGCAAACACCTATGCAAGCACCCAAGTTTTCATAGTGCTTTGCAGGGCTGAAAAAGGCTCTGAGATATTTTCCTTCAACGCTTTCCCTGACTGATGATCAGTTACTTAACTTCATATTGTTGTTCCTTTTAAAGAAAAGTTCATTCTAAATATTGTACAACTGGTCTTTAAACATTGAGCAGTACTCTGATACCGTCATGCTTTAAATAACAGATGATCAGTATCTGCTTAAAGCTCTACAAATGCTTGTTTTCTTTCTCATTTGATTAATAGTCTCAGTTGGCTCTGCTGGCAGAAAATGGTCTGAATGTAAATTGTGTTTATGGCTGGAACCAAGGGTCCATAACAGCCTTGTGACTTGTTATCTGCTTGCAGAGGTTCACTATAAAAAAGAGGTCCTGTCAGAACACATTAGAAAATACAGACCTGTTCTGCAAGGTATTTAACGGGCTTGAAACCAATTGAAGATGTGGTGACAACATCCAGCGAAGGTGATTTGTACCCTGACCTGGGCAGGAAAGGACCTCCAAACAAAATTTTTTCTATTGTTAGTATGTCTAGTAATAACTTCTTTTTTTTTTTTAAAATAATAAAACCCCTAAACCTGGGAAAATAAAATCTTACAGCCTCTACTATGGGACGGAGCCAACCATTGGCAAATTAAATTATAAGGTGGACTTTCAGTGGAGGTACCGTGCTGGAAATGCTGGGCAGTTTCTAATACTTTGTTTTATGGTGTTAGTAAAGCTATAATATTTGGAATAAATTCTTCTGTTTCCTTGATATTTTTAGTACTTTAAGCAGTGTCCTTTAGGAAATGCCACGTATAAAATAGTCTTCTGGTCCAAAGTCACTGTGTAGATCAATCTGGAGTAATAATGTGAATGTGCTCTCAAAGACAATTCCTGCTGTGAAGTAAGTGGTTAGGAGGAGTGCTAGCATTAAACGCAGCAGGAGAGATCAGCCTTTAAATTTATTTAATCAGATTAAAAAATGGAGATTAAAAAGTAGAGATTAAAAAGTGTGCTTCTACTATATAGACATAATTTTCTGTATTTAAAAGATGAATATTTTGAGCGTATTATTTTGAAGCAAGGCTGTAAGGGTAGTGATTGTTAATCGCTCCATATTTACTTGGAGACCACGTGCAGAGCTGGAATTAAAAGGTTCATTATGCAGAAATGGAACTCCAAAACTTTTCTCCAGTATTCCAAAATTGATCAATTGGAAACATAGGGCATGATGTTCAAGTGTATTACCTGAATTTCCAGGATTCCACAAAGAACTTTGTTACTTTTTAAAACCTTGATTGCTATCGTAAAGTGTAAATCTTGTTTCAAATTATTCTAAATTTCTAATATGCATGGTTGTCATGTGCAGAAGAACATTATCTTTGCATGATTGTTCAGTTTGCTACCTCCCTATTAGTTCTGGGAAGTCGGGGAATTGGAAAGTAAGTCTGGGAATTGAAAAAGAAGGTGTTAAAAGTGAGCAAGATAAGAAAGGATTACTTAGAGAAGACTAACGTGGCTACTAACTTCCAGTTGGTCAAGGTCCTTGGTCTCACACCACTGCTTTTAAATACTGAAGTGAAAACAAGTGTGCCTCCAGATGCATAACTAAACTGAAGTTTGATGAAATTTCAGTTGGAAAAGGCTTCTGGTAAGCACAGGGGGACACAGTCATTAATGTAACTGATGTTTCATATATGCTAGAATACTTTCCAAGAGGGAAGTCTTGGTACTCTTTGTCTTAGCTGGGTAGCATCACATTATTGCCAGCATTGTGCCCAAACGGCGTGACCCCTACTGGAAAAAAAGATCCTGGTGGAAGAAGCTCTAGTTGGGTGTTCCCGAAACAGCGCTGAGCTGCAGCAGCTGTTTGCTACCCCTAGTTTGTAGTTCTTAAAACTTTATCATTGCTTAAGTATTTAAAACTAAACTCAAAATGAAACAAAACAAGTTAATACTAATCGAAGGTCTAAGACCCCTTGTTCTTAAGAGATATTTTTGTTGTTTAGATTTCTTTGGGAAAGGATTTTTTTATGGTTAAAAAAAGCATTTACCATGTATTTGTGTGTTTTTCTTCTGAGTTGTGTCTAGGTTTCAAAGGTTTTATTCATAAGCTCAATTTATGTATTTTATGACCATTTTTCAAAATAAGTGCAGTGATCTCTTTATTGTGTTTTAATTAGGTCTCGTTGGCTCCAGTCATCTTAATGACCTACTATTTTCACCATTAGCAATAGCATACATTGCATATGCTGTAAATGTGTTGGAAAGGAAATAACTAATGATTACTTCTATGGTCCTAAAACCTGCTTAAATTTTAGAGAGGGTTTTATGGTATATTGTTAAGCTTTATGGCTCATCTCTCCCTTCTGTACACCCCCTCACAAACACACGCAAAGGGAGAAGTTAGGACTTGTAGGGAATGATGGGGAATGCATTTATCAACTTCAACTAAACAAGTTCAAACATCATCTCTTCCAAGTCTGCTCAGGGTCTGTCATCAGTTTGGGTAGGAAAGGGACAAGTGCTGTAGCTACCAGTTGAAATGTGTGGTTATGAATCAGCAAGAATCTTCCATCATGAGAGCACATGGTCTTTGTCCTTGGATTCCAGCCTAGCTCATATACATTTTTTAGTAGATAGATTCTTTAAAATTTAATTTGTGAATGGACCAGAGTACACATTTGTCAGTGTTCTGTGTGGTGTCATGCTGTGGTTAACTTACAGCCTGTACTGCTGGAAACCCTCCTTTTACATCAAATTGTTCAGTTAGCAAATGTCTGCGTTGTGGCTGAAGGAAATATTTTACTATTGATCCTCACTGCTATATCTAAATCCTCTTCTTCTGGGCATTACTTGTTAAATCTGGTCCTTGAACCCTGAACTCCAGGACAGGAGCAGGCACAAAGAAAATTAAGAGAACTGAACCGTTTGCTCAGTAATTGGGTCCACCATTGGCTCGTAACGTGTGTGTTAACACAATGGGATGGCAAGGGGTACAAAGCGTGCTGGGGTTCACCCTCTGGATACCTCCTTGATAAAACAGAGTAAGTTACAAGGTGTGGACACTTTCCTAATGCTTAATTTATGTATAAGGTGGTATTTAAAATGTCTCCTAATTGGGTGAAAAATAATTTGCACTGGAATATGCCTTTCCACACTGGTGGCGTGCAGTCATTCCTCAGCTGGCACTGGAGCAGGGTGTTGTGTTTCTTAAGGCTAATATATTTTATTTCCTCCATACTTAGGTACAGTTGGCCCTTTTTACTCAAATAATAATAAAAAAAATAAAAAGTCTAATGCGTAGCAGAAAAATAAACAAAATTCTGATTGCTACAGTCAGCTGACAAGGAGAAGGGGTTATAATGGAGATGTTTATACTCCTTTAACTGCAGCAGTTGCTGCTGCTCCCACTCTAATACATTCCCTCAGTAGCCAAAGCCTACACTCAGTACTTGAAAAATTAATCTTCGATGCATGAGATTTTGTCTGCCTGAATTTTGCTTGTCTCATTTTAAATGGTGATAGAAATTGCTTACTGTAGTAAAACACAACATTAACCTCATAGTGTGTTGGCACTTTGTGATTTATGCTGGTTTAGTCTCTGAAAAATATGCAGCCTGTCTCCCAAACCTGGATTTAGCTTATAAAATATGTTGGCACAGACTTGGGGCTTGAATTGGAACACTAACTGCTGATCCTCCATCTCCCTAGGGTAGGAAAACGGTTTAAAATTGTAGCCTCTTGAAGGTCATTAACTTCATATCATTTCTTCAGATTAATAATAATTATATTATTGTAGCTGGAAAGTTTTAAAAACAGTACAGCCCAATTTTCTTTCATGCAAGCAAAGTATAGGATTCCTTTTTTATGCTGAATCTGCATATTCCTCAGCCAAAAACATGACAAATTATTTGCAAATGGAAATAATCAGATCATGGGTAATAAATTAGGACATAGCTATTTTCATTCTACTATTTCAAAATAAAGCAAAAGGAATAATAGGGCTGTGAAAGGTGCTGTGATTTTTTTTAGCTGTCCTTCACTCACCCACAAACCTCGCTGTTTACTTGAGGTTTAAAGCTGCTAATTTTACTTTTATTTTTTTTGAATGCAGTTTGAAAGAATCTTTCAGATGAAAAGTGGGACTGTTGTTCTTTACCTGTAATCTAATTCCTTTAGACCAGTCTAAAGCAGATAGGATGAGGAGGTTATGTAAAATGGTCTTAAAAAGATATTTGTTTCACCGAGCAGAGGATTCTCAAGGCTGCTTCACATAAACTAAGTGCACAGACCAAACCATGGGGTTTTTTTGGTGAAATCTGAGGTCAAATATTCAAAACATTTCCCTTCAGGAGGAAGACATCAGGTGTGAGACTGCAGGGCGTAAATAATGTTTTAATTGCTGTAGGAAAGAATCTAAATACTGATTAGCCAGATAGTAAAAAAAAACCCATAAAATAAGAAACTGGTATTATTTTACATGCTGAAAATGCTGCTTCACTACTGGTGAAAAGATACCATCACCCAGGACATTTTGCCTTCAAGTATGGGGATCAGAAATTTATTTAGTTTTGTTTGAAATATTTTGTACAAGTTGAAGAGGATAACTAGTGTTTATTTTTTCATTTCTTCTTAGACTTCTCAGCTTCTTTCTTAAGTTTTTGGTTTTTATGAGGTTTTGATGATGTTTATGGAAATTCTCAAGTTATCATCAGTGACCTTGTAACTTTTGACAAAAAAAAAGGGATAAAACAAGTAATGAAGAGGATACAGTTACATTACTATATTATCTGTAGCTATACATTTCTTTGCCTATATGTGTGTTTGTATTTTCTCTGTGTCTTGCAAATGTTCTACCACATTCTCTTCTGGACAGATGGCAGTATCTTTTAGGTTAATTAGCTGATAAGAAAAAGTAGGTTCTGGATGTCATTGATTTTTCACAGAGTCACAGAATCATTATGGCTGGAAGAGACCTTCCAGATCATCCAGTCCAACCATCTACCCAGCACCACCATAATAACCCCATAAACACTAAACCACTTTGGTCCATTTTCAGAGTACTTGAAGAAGAAATGGTGTCAGTTTTTAGTGGTTGCAACACAGGGCTTTTAGCTTGCTGAATTAGGACTGAAGTTTCACTGCTGGGAATACAGAAGAACTTTGAAATGCATCATCTACAGGGTACAGCAGTCACTCTGATCTGAGCTTTACTCCTTCCTGGAGGGCTTTGAATATTAAAAAAACAAACGGGAACAAAAAAGACCCAGAGGTACCCCAAGTGACTGATAACAGTTCTAGGACCAGGTTAGGAGGAAATTGTATTAATGGAAGATACAGTACTTTCAGTGTAAACTTTTTAATAGCCATTCCTGCCCACATGCTGGTTTGTAGGTGAGTATAATTTGTATAAAATAATTTATGCAGTAAGAAGCCAGAAGAAAGTGTTAATTAAACAACTCTCACCTACTTTGAATTACATCTTCTTACATACTCTTCCTTAGCTATTTGTCGTGCTACAAACCTCTCTTCTGGCTCCTCAGGAAAGTGAGTTATCCTGAATTCCCTTTAGACTCGGACACAGTGGTCTGAATTCTTACATTTTCTGATGGTTGGACATTTCTCTGATGTACCAGAGGTGGACAGAGAAATGTCTGACCATTTTAATGTTTCAATGTGGCAAAAAAGAATGTGTTTGATACATCATCACTTCAAAGTATGCTTCCTATTTAGTTTGCAATAAAAATAGTTGGTGGCTTTCCAGGGCTTTTCCAGGCTTACAAATAAATAAATACATAAATGAGAAATGCTTTACAATGCTAAAAATAGCCCCTTTGATACCTAATTATATGTATGTTTGTCTGGATCACTTTTTTTTTCTTTTGCAACTTTCCTTTTACACTTCCAGTGTAATTTTAGATAGTGTTTGCAGTAGAATGAAAACATGTGGGGCGGTTTTGAGAAAGTAAGAACACAGTAAGAATATTGTTTAGTATCTTGTAGTCTGCATGGGCTGTAAACAGCAGGTCCTCAAGACTGTAAACTGTTTAAAGTACCCATGAACACAAAGGATTAAACAGTTTCTTGTTGATGTTTTTTGTTTTAACAGCCACCTTATTAATTTTTAATTCTCCAGTAGAACTGGGGAAGCTGCAGGTTATATGTGAAGCAGAGAGGGAAAAAAAGCCCTGAGACACCGAGAGGTGTCATGGATATCAAATAATGTCATATAATACACTCTGAAAGCCTGCAGTTTTGAAAATCACAAATCATTCAAGTAAAAGATTGCATTTGTGTCAGGTGTAATCCTGTCAGAGGTGTAATCTTGTTTAAAACAACTTTTTCACAAAAGGAGCAGAAACGTTTCTAGGGAAGACTGTTCATTTAAAATTAATTTGTTGTAATACAGCCCTCTTCATGAGACGCTGGAAGTGAAGTTAACACAAAACTGACTGGGGAGCTGTGAATATTGTTAGATTTCTTTCAGTTTAGAGAGTTGAACATAAACAGAGATGCAAAACAAGTAATTTTCAATCAGAATCTTACACTTGGAAATGAAAGACAACTTCAGAAAATGAGTTTTGGCTTTGATGTCTTGGCTACAGTTTAACAATGAAACTGCTTCCCTGTCACTGCCAGGATCCCCTCTTTTGGCATGGTTTTTGAAGGGCATCAAAACTCCCCTCTTGTTGTGATTTATTATTAAAGAATATTTTTTACCTGCCTTGCTTAGGGATTATATAACTGGAGACTGCATTTGGCATAAAAATCAGCTTTAGCCAAGATTGATATTTTCTTTCAGATTACAAAAGAAAAACAAAGCAAGACAAAAAACCCCCAAACCTCCCAAACAACAACAACAAGAAAATCCTGTTTAGGTTAAATTTTTTAGAGCTTATAGTTAAAATCCTTCTAGTATTGTCCTTGCCTTCCTCACTAGCTCATGCTCCCGAGTTGAATTAGCTCTTGTATGGCACAGCCACCACTTTGGTCTTTCTGTGGTTTGCTGCTTTTGGGAGGAGAAGGAACCTATCCAGCAGCCCAAACTGGGATGTAAAAAAGAATCTAAATTATGTTTGATCAACTGGAATACCTCTGTGTTAGCTGGGAATAATTAGGGTAGAAGTAAAGAAAACTTGTATACAGGTTTCACCCCACAGGGAATTCAAAGGTATCAGAGAAGAGGCAGAAGATCCTTGTTGGAGGTCTGCGAATCTTACAGAAACTTGGATGTCTTGTGACAGCTACAGATCCACGAGTCCTCTTTCTTTATGGAACTTAAGTTCCCCAGATATATTTTGTGAGATTAATAAAATTTGAAATACCTCAAGATCTCTAAAAACACAGTAAGAGTTAATCTGATTTTTTCTCTGTCTTTTTGTTGTTGATTTTAGACAATGCTTTTTTTGGCCTTTCCACTGGATGGTTTTATCAAAAAGAGCAGTTAGTTCATGGGTCAGAGGATCTCTTGTGATAGAGGGTGAGGCTGAAAATGAGAGAGGACTTTTTTTTTTTTTCTTTTTTTTTTCAGTAGCAATATTTTAGGGGCCCAGTGACTATGAATGAGGAATCAGGGCAGTACAAATGAATCACTGCCCTGTATGGCAGACACAGCATGTTCTGAAAGGAAATCAGCTAAGGTGAGACAAGTCCTCACCTCATATACCCAAGACTTTGGGGGACTTGGCCCTTTTTCTCACATCGTGGTGCTGTTTGGTGTGTCGTGTGTTCCTGTGGCATATGCAGAAATTTTAGCTGTACAACTCCCTCCATTGCTGTTGCTCTCCTGCCAGACACCTCAGAGCTGCACTTACACCTGCAGGGATGCAGACTTTAAATGCCTGTTTAAAAATAAAAACAAAAATAAAACCCCCCCTGTGTGTAACCCACATGAGCCGTGTGGGTCGGCATGGCAGCAGTGGGAAGGAGAAAGTTTCCAGAGCTGACTTAGGCTGAGTATCTTTTAAAAGGAGAGGAACATAATTTTTTAATTTTTTGTCATATTCTGTGCTTAAAAAATATTATTGAAATGAGTTCCAACTGTGGATGTGACTTTTGTGTTGGAGCAACTTGCCCACTGTGAACAAACTGAGGGTATCAGTGCTTTTCAAGCAATCCATTGAACCAGCATCAGTTGGTAATAATTTTCTGTCACTGCATTTAATAATAATTAATAATAATAATTTAATTCAATTAATTGATTTAATAATAATAATATTTTTCTGTCACACATTCAGTGTTGGGTTTGAAGCAGAAATGTATAAGCAAATGGCTCTGTAACCTATTACCTGGTCTAGTTCCTCACAAGAATCCTATTTTATTAAATAAATGGTAATTCATCTTAGGCACAGGTGTGGTGAGTCCCTGCCTTGTGTTTCTCCAGCAGTCTGCCAGTGTGAGCAGCCTGAGAGTTCCATGTGTCACTGCAAAGTGAACAAACCGTTTCCTAACCAGCCCAGGCTTTTAGGAGGTGAATGCAGCGGCTTTGAAACTGGGAAAGCTTTGGGCAGGGCCAATTGCCCCGAGCCCTGCTCTGAAATGCATGCCCCCAAGGTGGTCACCTCTCGGGAATGCCATGTTTGGCAACATGTGCACTACACATGTTTGTTCTCCTCCCACACTTTCTTCACTTTTCCATACTAGCCAGCCAGCCAAACATATTTCTCAGCCTATGGCAGAGGAATTCAGTTTGTTTCTTTGATATTGGGCCTTGGCATTTAACTGTTAGCTTCAGGCTATCCTTAATATAAACCAGTTCTAATGCTCATTTGGATTAGTGTGTATTTTATTGGAGAAATTGTAACGAAGATGTGCTGTTGGTGTTCGGAAAACAATGTATTTACTTACTGATGTTTTTTAAAATAAAAGCCCCTCTGTTGGCTTACGGTAGCTGGATGTTGAACAGCAGGAGCTGTGATTTGGCTCCAAGCCCAGCATCCATTATGTCTTGCACCTTTAGCCTCCAAATTGATAAAATGGCAGGCGTACAATTAACAGATTTAACTACAGTGTTTCTTACCTAAATGCTGTGCCTGGCAAGTGTATTATCCCTCCTCTACCCCTGCACTTTTGTACACTTCAAACATTTGCCCCTGCCTTTTGACCACTTTCTTGGTCAGTAACTTTTAGTAGTGATCTCTTTATGTTATTGTTGTGTCTTTTCAGAGACTGACAGAGCATCCTTGATGGGTTTAGTGTTTTCTCAAACATCTTTCACCCTTTCTCTGCTGTCTTCTCCATTCATTGTCCAGCTGACTTCTGTTTGGTGTGAACTGTTTTTTGATTTTAGTGTTTACCTCTATTTCTTCCTTGTACCTAATGAAAGGAACACTTCCTCTTAGTACAAAGTTGGGTCTAAACCTTGAATTTCATTAAAATGAAAAATTTCATTAAAATGAAAAACCATCAGACTGGTTTGAATTAAGGTGTAGGGTTTATTCCTACTAAATGTAAGAGAAGCATCTGAGCTTGGGCTGTAGGGAGATGGAAATGCTGTCATCCCAGAAGCAAACCAGACCAAAACTGTCCTCGTTCATCAGGTGTCTGTGTAGCCAGGCCCAAGCATTTCCAGTTGATCTGGAAATATTTTTTCATACAAACCAATATGTTAATTCAGGTTGTAGTAAATTCAAAATGCAAGTTCAGTAAGTAAAGATGCTTAGTTTTCATCTCAGTTATGCACCTTGTTTTAATAGATGCATTTAAAAGATGATTGACATTTCTTTTTACTGCACGAGGTGTGCTATGTGCAATACTCTCTTCCATACATACAGGGAATACCCCTTCGTTGTTAACAACCACAACTGCTGAAACATGGCTTGTATATAATTGATCAAACCATACACATTTTAAAATTCATTCCTTCTGCTTCCTTCCCATCCGATGTTGAGAAATGGTTGATTGCAATTTCTCAAAGTTGCAAGAACTAGTCTAAGCTTGCCTTCTGATCAAATAAAGTCTTAAGACATAATGCTTTATAACAGGCCAGACTCTGATTAAGCACATGGAGTTTTAACTTGTGAATACTTGACCAAATAAATGCCATAACCAACAGGAATAGATGGCATGCAATGATTTGCTGGGTGTGAAAATCCTTCTTTATTAAGGCATTTGTTACTTACTTTCATGACATGAGTTTATCTGTGATCATTCTCATAATATGCATAATATCTATAAAAATATCTTTTTTTTGGTTTGTTTTTTAAGAAACTGTGGCTTTTCAGGTTTTGGGTCTTCATGGAGAATTACGTGTTCAGCTGATAGGCTGAACAAATATTTCTTCTCCTTGCCTACTGCAACATCACTCATTACTAGTTATCCTATTGAAAGTATCTTGAGACTTTGGTAGAAATCTTGTTTTTCTCCCTTTTTAAGAGATCAGTCTCTCTGAGAACTAGAGAGACTTCTTTGTGTCTTTGCTTTTCGTCTGAAACAGCATGCATTTCTCCAGTCTTTAAAATGTGAGGTTTCTGTGTAACCAAGGATTGTGAGATCCTTTCTTTTGTACATTTCTGTTTGAAGGTATTCACTTGAGGGTAATTCCAAGTAAAAAGAAAGTCTCTTGCAGCACAGTGGATGTCTGCAGGTGTTCTAATCTCCGGCTATATCACTGTCTGGGAGATTTCACCTTCATGTTTAGGGAGTTCATTCGGGCTAATCAGGATTGGCAACTCTGCGCGAATGAGATTGTAAATGAAGCTTGAAAGTGGAATTTCTTTTAAAGAAAATATTTGGATTAAAGAGACTGTGATGTATTTATCATTCTATTTTCGTCTTCCAGCTGAACACTCTTTAACATTTTCACATTTTGTTAAATTACATTAAAATTTAAAAAACTGTAAAAGAAATTGAGGTGAGTCGTTGATACATCCTGCTGTATTTTTCCCTGAATATCAGTCATGCTTATTGCATTCAGGACATCATTGTCACGTATGGAGAATTCAGTTTTAACTAACAAGCTGAGAAAGAGACGAGTAAATTGGTTTTTCTCCTTCATTTTGAAATGTTGCCTTGCGAAGGGAAGAAGGTTGAATTACCGGTCCCATTTAGGTAGGTCTTTTTTAAAGAGCAATGAGAGATGTTATTAAATACTGTTCCCCCCAAAGTCCTTCCTAAAGTCAGTGAAGTTGGCCTGAAAGCTGGCAGCACTTTGCCCTTCATGAGCAGCTAGCTTATCTTTATGTTTCTGAAGACTTGGGGAATTTACTAAATCCTTTAAGAAATAAATGGGATATACTTTATATCTACAGATTATTATCTATTTTCTTTTCTTTTATTAACATTACATCAGCATGCAAGGTCAGTGAACGAGGCATGGGCTTTCGCTATTGCTGCACTGCACTGGTGGTGCTGTTCTGTTCTCGCAAGCCATCTCCCTTCTCTTTCTTCAAGTTTCTACTTGACTAACGAAACGTTTGCATTGCTCTTTTGCCCAGTTCCTAACAATTCCCCGAGGAGCTGTTTTCAATTTCTCTAGAGCATTTACATTTTATCTTTGTAAGAGAGGAGTTTTGGCATCTATTCTTTTTTCCACCTTAATGGGATTGATTTCGGAGTTACCTACACAACCATTCCTACATTCCTGCATAAGTATAAACCTTCAAAATACATGGAACAATGACCTTTACATATCAGAAGATTAGCTGAACTGGAGAACAATAAGACTTAGAGAAGAAGGAAACTTCAAATGATGTGGAATGATTTTTGAAGCTTATGTCATTTTTGTTAGAGCTTTAATTTTATATTCCTATACTTTTCAGATTACTTGACAATAGTGAGCAAAGAGGAGGGTGTACTTTTTCTACTTACAGAAATGAATGGAACAATTTAAAAAATAAGAATAGTGTCTTGCTTGGGAGGAATTGTGCTTGTTATTTGAGACTTCTAAGCCCAAGAAATTTCAGTTTTACCCTCTTTGCAACCTTGCAGTTGCCCTTTTCATCAACCTGAACAAAGAGGTGGCAAAAAATTTTTGCTTAGAAAGCCTTTTCGGTAGCTTAATGTAGTTTGCAGGTTTTCTTGTGACATTTAAAAGCAATTGCTTAGGTTGTGGCAGTGACACAAGCCTTAGTTATGCAAGCACAGATTGGTTTTCTTTCTCTGGCTTGTGCCCTTCATGTTAAGATGGTTACTGTAGAGTTAAATATGCTGCCTGCATAAATCTATTTCAATGTTGTGGATAGCACTATGATTCTGTATGTTCATATAGCATACAGTCGTGTTCTTCAAATAAGAGAAATCTTAAGAGAAGGAACTTTTCAGGTACATAAATGAGCACAGATCTTTATGGAGGATAGCAATTTCTGCCATTCAAATAACTTTCCAAATTGTTTTGTGTGAGTTTTTTTTCCCATTTTTTCTGGGCTTACCCAGACACGGTTGATGTGTGTAATTCCAATATAATGGAAAGAATAACATTCTCGAATGAAATGACCCCTTTTTGGACAAAACGAACACAAAGCTGCAATGCTGGAATTAAGGCTGGAATAGCTGGGAAGAAAGACTTTGTTAAGAGACGTATAATTTTGAAGGTAGTAATTCTTTACAGCTTGAGCTGTCACATTCAAGATTGCTTCCTACAGTAGAGTATCGGAAGTTACCATTCAGGTTGTCAATACAGAGTAAACAGTCAAAATAAATTAAAATTGCCCTATGTGAATCATTGCCCTGAGGAATTTGCGAGAAGGTAGTGTTACTGAGATATGTTATTTTCTCAGCAGGGAAAGCAAACTTGCCTTCCTAAGACTTACCTGTCACTTCCTAAATACCTTGTTCAAAACCATGCATATATTTTCATTTGTTTGTGATGGGCACAGGAGTGGGAAGTCCCCATTCATCCCCACTGCTCTCAACACTATATCTAAAAAGGTTGACAGGTCTTGTAATTTGTTTGCTGCTTCTATTCTTTCTTTTTCTTCAATTCACAAAAGAGCCATATTCCAGCTCCTGTCACTTTTTGTGTGTTACGTTCACCTCAAATGGATCTACATTTAAATCTCAAATCTGCTCTGAATTAGAAGGTGGCTGCACTTAGATGAATAGATTTTAAGGATGAAAACAGTAAGTTTCAACAGCCTAAAATTTTATTGCCTAAATCTGTTACTACATATTGATTCTAAGCATTCCAGTGCTCCAGTGCCTTTTCAGAGAGACTGCAGACTGAGTGTGTGGGTACTAGGCATGGGGGGGAAATCTGGCCACTAAATAATTCTTTAGATTATTTCTTTCTTTATTTATTTATTTAAAGAAAGCACTGTGGAGCCTGGAGAGTCTTGCTTAAAAGGTGCCCTGGGTTGAAAATTCAGTCCAGCAATCTGTGATTGCTAGCTACAAGCATCAAAATGCCTTACAAAAAGGTTGCAGCTACTTAATGTGGTGCATTGCTTGGTGGAAGGTAATGCTGTCAAACCTCCAAGTATACACTTCCATTGCCTGGGAGCGTCACCCCAGCCGTATAAACCTTAATTAAAGGCTTAAAGCATTATGTTGCAGGGGAAGAAGGGGCAGAGAGGAAGAGGAATTGAGAACTTTGACCAAATATAGAATTTATCCCCAAAAGTTGCCTCTTTGCTCCATGCTATTCTCAGTGGTAACATTCAGTGAAATGTTAAAGGAAGAGGAATAATTGGGTGATAAGTTGCTGCATGAAAATTTCAAGGAGGAGTTTCTGTTCTGTGGCTCTGTGTCAAGAGTTTGCTTACTAAGTGATTGTTTCATAAAATGAGTGGAGAAGTGGTTGAAAATGTGGGTATATTGAAGCTTAGGATGGTAAACTATCATTAAATGATCAGGATCATTTGCCCCTTGTAACACTGCTCTGCCTGTGGTGATTTTTGGAAGCTGAACCCTTCAAGGCTCTGGGTAGCTCTGGAGCACTGCTGAAAATCTCAACTTGCTTTACAGGTTCTTGGCACCTTTCAGGGGGGGATGGAAGAAGGCTGTACCAAACTTGTTGTAACAGAGCAGCCTCTGAGTGCATGGAAAAAAATTCTTCTAGCCATCCCGTGGCTGCAGGGAGGGTGTGTCCCATGAAGTTTGGGATGGGAAAGATTGTTTCCCGCAGGCAATCCTCGTCCTCCTGCTGCTGCCTCTCCCCAGGTGAGCTCAGAGGCGTGTGTAGGAGGAGATCCATTCATTATGTCTCAGGTCTGTTGTCAGAGCTGGCTTCTGCTAGTGGTGTGGAGTTGTGCTCCTTTAAGGTGTTCACACTCGGCCCTGCAGTACGAAGCGTCGGCGTTTGGACATCATGGTGTGCTGCTTGGCCTTTGGAGGAGAGGGGTGAGGGAGTCTTCCAGGCTTCATTATACCCTGTTTCAATGGGAATAAAGAAATAATCCAGGATTTAAAATATTGGAAAGGATTTAGGCCCATTTATGCGTTCATTTTGAATTTCCTTATTTGTGATTCTTCAAGGCACGAGGTTAAAAAAAATAATTGGGAGGTAGATATTTCCCCATCAGGCCATCAACAATACATGGCAAACTCTATCTTTTAATTTATATTGTTAGTAGATCAGACTTCCAGTCATTTGTCTTAATGATTGTTTCCATGTTTAATAGCTGAGCTAAAGGTGAAACAAAAAAAAAGGGTTACTTCATCATTTTTTCAGAATTTGTGGAAAGTTAGTCCAGCTTTAAGGATTCTGGACCAACGTGCTCCAAGTCTGAGCTGCATGATTGGCTTCTGACCAAGGGCTCTGTGAAGCATGGAAGATCATGGTGCATTTGAGATAACAAAGCATACCACATTCTAACATTTCCCTTTCTTCTCCTTTTATGCTTTCACAGAGCAAAGGAATTTTTTCCCTGGTGTTTATTGAGGGAACCAGTGATTAAATTCCAGAAAATAAAATTATTTCCTTGAAAGACAAAAGTGCTTAAACCTAATACTGAAGCAGCAGGTGAAAAATAATAGTGAGGCTGGCTTTAATGCGGGAAGTGGAGAATGCATAATTGAAACAGTGTGATGATGAAAAGGCATTATGTGAAGCTGTCAGAAGTCATTATAATACACTAATTAACACACTTTGCACTCTTAGCTTATGCTGTTGTGTGCTAATATTTCTTCCTCTTTTGCCTTTTGTATTCCTTAACCTTTTCTGCAGGTATCTGAAGGCAGTACTTCCCCTATTTTGCTATTTTACAAGCTTTTGTTAGAGGAACCTGTCACCTGCATCGTATGAATTTTCCTCTTGATAACAATTTACTGTGTGTGCTTGGGCTTCAGTTTTGTTTTTCTAATGTCTAGAAGAAAACACAAGTTATATTTCAACCTAGGTAGATAATGTCAGATTGTAAAGGGAAGGCTTAGTATGTGTGTGTGAGTGATACCTTCCTTTGCTTGTGGCTTATCTACCTGACATTGTGAGATTTTCAGGAGAAAGGCTCCTTTTGAACATAACAAACGTAAACAACCCTGTAGATCTTTGTATCTCACAGGACTTCTGGAAATGGTTCAATGTGAAATCACCCTGCTTAAAATGCCATCGTGGGGTTTATGTACCACCAGAGGATCTAACAGCTTATGTGATACATAGGACAGGAATTAGTTCCATGTATGAATTTCATTCATCAAACTGAATTTAACTAGCAACACTTTAGATGTTTCACCATGATCTATACATACTCACTCTCCTATTCACCCTAACAGGTCTGCATACTGTGTAGTTTAAGTCCTACTACAACTTTTCAGTACCTTACAGGCTCCAAAATACAGAAGGCAGGGCAGAAGCTGCTGCCCAGCCTTCCCTAAGTGGTGCACACTTTGCAAGGCTCAGTTGATGAGCCCTCCATCCCTAGGTATCACTCCATCCCTATGTGTCCCTCCATCCCTAGATGTCCCAACTGATTTAAAGCACTGACAGGGCTTCCCTCTACTCAGATAGTTTTAGCCATCTCAGCAAAACTTGCCTCAGTATTTTCTGAATGGAAGAACTAGAAATTAAAGATGAAAATGAAGAAAGCACCACGTGTTGCAGTACATCTTGGAAGAGAACAAACATAATGAAATCAGGCTTCCATTTCTCTCCCCGATGATGGATTTGAGATAGGAGCGGTTCTTTCATTCCCAAAGTATTTTAGAGCAATTCTGCTTCCTTCCGAGGCCAAACATGGAAAACTTTATTACAGCAGGGGGAAAAGCTTTCAACAGAAGGTTCTGTTTATGGAAACCATTGTGCAATCCACGACTGTCACAGCTTTTCTTATTCCAGTGCACATGCCCACATACACATCCCTGCTGAAAATGCCATTTACAGTTACTGCCCTAGGCGTATCTCCACTGCAGTGAACATGTATAATTTCTAACACAATATTATGTGGTAACTGTTGGCAAACTCCTCACTCCATGATGGAAATCAACTCAGATTAATTACTTTTTGATGTTGGGAAATGGCAGCTCTGAGGAGTACAAGCTGTCCCATGTGTTTCAGGGGCAGGTTACCACCACGTTCAGGCGAGTTCCTCCTGTAGCTCACTGCCTTAGAATAGAATCATAGAATCATAGAATCATTATGGTTGGAAGGGACCTCCAGGGTCATCAAGTCCAACCTTTATCCCATCATATTCCTAACCATTAGACCATTAGACCATGGCCTCAAGTGCCTCATCAACCCATTTTTTGAACACCTCCTTGGATGATCTGAGAACCTCTGAGTTTATCGGAGGATGCTGCTTGGGGCAGGGAGTGGATACCAGGCAGGGAACAAGGTCTGGGCTGTGAAGGGGTAGCCTGAGGCTGTGTGTGTGTGTGTCACTTCCACTTAGGGGTACTGCTGGAAGGGTGGTTTTTCCATGGGCTGTGGTTGCCATAATCTATTCCTGAACTTTGACTCTGATTGTGAAATCGCATTTCCTCCTTCTCGCATTTTTGCGTAATCATGTGAGAAATGACTAGATATGCATCAGTCCTGGTGCTGCTTCGGGACTTCACCATTTCCTGAGCTCTTGGTGGGACCTTCCAGCTGAGATCCAGTTCTTCACTTAGTTTAGCAAAGTATGTTTTACATAGGTGAAATTCTGGAGCCTGGGTCTTTTGCTCCATGAAAGAAAGATATTGGGAAAACTTTCAGAGAAGTCTTTTTGTTCTGGTATTTAAGGTTGTGTCTCCACAATAGCTCCTATCCACAATAGCTCCTATCTGGATTAGCTCTCTCAGTTTATAGAATTACTTGAGTGGTGAGAGACGTGTAAAATATTACTTGGATCCTTATCTCCTCTTTTAATGTGAGGATTTCTGGAGGGAGATTTTCCTACAGTTCTAATTTGGAAACTCTTCAGGGCTCTGAATAACACATATAATCTGCATTATACCTGAAAATTATAACTGTATTGGAATGTTTATCTTTTAAAGTGAACATCTGCTTGATTTGCTCAAGTGTTTTTTTAATACAGGATTGATTTCTGTGTGTGTCATTTTAAATCAATTGATTTGCTTTTCTGCTGTCAAGGCTTGTCGCTCAGTTATTATTGGCAGCTCTGGAATACTTTCAGGATCCGCTCGGTAAATTGAGCATTCATCCAGGGCAGTTTTGCATCGCAGCTGATGCAGTGTGTCATATCAGCTATTTCCTACTTTAATGAGTATTTGAGTCAGAAAATAATGGGATTTACCTGGGCAAACCTGATTCCTTTTCCTCTTGCTTAGTAAACGTACTGTACCTACCAAACTTAGGATATGTTCAAATAATAAATTGATAAGGAGCACATTAATATTGAATCTCTGAGATAAAATTTGCAGGTGTGTAGCGCTCTGCTAAGTTTTCAAATACACTTTAAGTACAAGAATTGTTTTTTTCCTGGTCAGACTATGCTGCCCACTTGTGAAAGATGATTTATTCCTTTTTTATACTTTTGGGGTAGAAAAGAAACTTAATTAACACTAGCACTAGAAGAAGATTTGCACTTATATAACAAATCTATTAGGCAGTCCAAAAGAGCTTTCTAAATCTTACTCTCTATTACTTTCACTGGCACTGTCAGATATTTATAGTAAAAGCAATTATGTTCGGTGGGGGTGGTGGTGATGGGGACAGACAGGATGGAAAGCGGTTATAAAATGCCATTTCTCACAAATGGTAGATGTCAAACAAAATGTAAAATCTAAAGGTGCCATGTAAGCTCTGTTCTCAGAACCTTTGTTTGGAAGACATGAGTTTTACTGACAGCGTGTGACAGGAAGCTTACATTTTTTAGGGTGGGCTGAAATGTGTCTGAAACCGATGGCAGTCAATCTCAGCCATTCACATCTCTGGTTTTCACGTTTTGATGCAGCTAGAATGAAATGAAAGAGGCACTAAAGAAGCACAAATGAAGTAATTGGAACGTAATCACGCTTAATTATTAGGCATGTGTTTCATTTTAGGCATATAAATAGGCCTGCTGAAGGGAAAAGGACATACTCTTTTCATTGCCTAATATGACTTTTAAAAATGCGTGCTCTTCAAGTAGCTGAATGTTTCTGATAGCTTCACAGAAGAATCCTTACAGCCATCTAGTTACACAGGAGTTTTTTGTTTAATGGGCTTTAACTCTTTGTTATATTTCCCTGAAAATAAATAATCTGACAATAGCATTAGCAAAACTGGAAATGTAGCCGTATTTCATTGCCTTACTTAAGGTTTATATCCAGGTATACAACTGCTTGCTCTCCCCTTTATATTTACATAGAAATTTGCAGTCTGCTGTCTTTTGTTTCCATCTTTCAGAGTGGTCTTGCCTTCATTAAATAAGAATGATCAAAGTATCTTCAATTGTAGTGTCTCCTTCACGTTTTTCTTTTAAAATTTTCCAGTGATGTTGTTTTCCTGTTCATTGTTTCTTTTCCTTTAAATTCTTGCTGCAGGAAAGATCAGTGCCTGGGAGGCATGGCTGGCACGGACCCTGATCCTGCAAAGCTGCCTGTAGGAGGACAGTAGCAATGATTATTGCTGGTGCTGTCAACTACTTGTAGTAAACAGCATTAAAAATGAAGCATGCACAGGTTCCAGAGTCAGAGCTTCCAGTGGATGGACACCTCTGTCAACTCTGATTTATTAAAAAAAAGGAAAATGTTTTGCTTTTGCGTTTCAGCTGAATTGGCTTTGTCAGCCATGCATGGGAGGCTGGTGAAGAGTGGCCTGCAGAGGGAAGCGGCTTTTACAGATGTGTGATGGCTCCCTGTTCAGCTTTGATTTGAACGAGGCAGTTCAAGAGCTGATGTCCTCAGCTCCCGCAGTTTAAGCTCAGCAACCAAGGTCCACGTGACAGCATCTGTAAGAGCATCCCTTCTGCACGGCTTACGTGCAGTCATCCATCACTCTGCACAGGAAGGACTCTGCTGAGCCTGTGGAGATGCTGAGAATGTGCAAGATGCTGATAACACCAGTATAGTTTATTACTTTTAACTGCCATTTCTAGGAGATGTTTTTCCTAGCCTGTGCGCTCTTCATGACTGTCCAGCTTTTGGATAATGTGCTGGTCTCTGTGCACACATTAACTGTTAGAGTTTTCATCGTTTAAACAAATGTATGGGACCATGTTACTTTCTTGAAATACTGAGTGTTGTATTTGGCCATATTCTGGCTTTGTATTTTAAAAACTTAATGTCATCTTTCCCATGCCCTGTATCTTGGTCCACAGGTGAATGTTGCATAGAGAACAAGGCACTTGTCCAAGGACCACGCAGAAAGACCCAGCTCAGCCACACCTCTCTGTGGTTTTGCTTTATTGGTTTATCTGCGTGATACCAGTGGTGTGACATGTAACAACCTGTTTCTGCATTTCATGCATTTGTCTCTTTCATACTTTTTTTCCCCGCTGCAACAGGGAGCATATGCTCCTCACTGGGTAGCATTAATGAGCCTTTGATGCCATTGCTAAACGTAGCAGGTGGAGGAAACTTATCCTTGATTTCTGTTAATGATTGCACACAGGATTATTAATTTCCCATTTAAAAAGGACTTGCTCATATATTAAAGTTTGGGGCTTTTTTCCTTCAGGCTGGATGCTCAGTTTTGCACAAGCACAGTCCCTGTTGTGGCATGAGATGCTAGAAGCAAATAGAGAAGTTTTTATTCCTGTGTCATGTATTGGCACAGGTAGAGCTCATACATGAAGGCAGCTTTCTGCCTAGACTGTCCCCATCAGAGCTAGATTACACAGCTACACAGTAAAAATGTGTACCTCCACATTGTCATAGGAAAAAATACTTCCAGAACTGTATTTTTTGTCATCAAGGTTAAGAGTTTTAAGTGTCTTTCTGTGTTCCTGGCACTAACTGGATGTTGTTTTACACGGATGGTTTCTGTTTGCAGAATATATTATTAGAGCAGAAGAGGGTTGCATTTGAGTTTAGACTTAGGTCTGGTTTTTACCTCTGGAGATGCACAGCATAAGTTTTCACTTCTGAAAGTTCATTTCTGCTGACATTCTCATTTTTAACTCATTAGGAGCCCCTGTAGCAGGGAGGCTGAGGTATTCTTTGCGGTCCTGAATTCATGTATCACTGCGGTAACAGTAGAGCCTTGAAAGCTCCAGAGGACTGAGTTTCAAAGAACATGGCAAGCCAAAAGGTTGCCTAAAATCATGTGTCCCTGCACCTAACCCCGTCACCCCAGTCATTTTCAATTGTTCATAGTCATATGCTTTTCAGTCTTGTTCAATAACAGGTTTGCAGACCTTTGACATCTCTATTTAAAAATGAACTGACAGCTTTCCAACAACAGCTGGTCAAGGGCACTTTTAGCTGTTCATTATGAAATGGATTTAAGAAAAGCACATGGTTTCATATTTCATAGTTTGTCTCTAAGTTCAAACTAATATTTACTGATTTTTTTTTTGTTTCTGCTTGACATTGATTTAGCTTATATATACTATGTGCTTTTTACTTTACTAAAACATTTCCTTACGTGGGAAGTGTGAAACCAACAGTCTTGGCATGGCATTTCAGCATTGGGAGTAAATTTTGTAATTGGTTGAATAGCTTTTAAAATGTTAGCTATGTTAATTTCCTCAGCTGCTGCAGCTCTGATTTTTCTAAACAATTCAATGAGATCATGCAGTTGATTGCAATTGTAATTGTTTTTGCAATTTAAGCATGGGAAATTGAAATCTAACTCGGGGCATCCCATTGAAATATTGTAGCAACTATTGGTAATCTTTCTCTATAAATTTCTGTATAAACAGGTCAATTCTCATTAATATTCCCGGTTAATCATAGCAATTTAGTACAGAGGGCAAGTCAGGGTTTTTCTGGAGTCAGCGGGCAATGGCTGTACAGTTTTTTAAACATGGAAATAATTTCAGAAGATAAAAGCCCATTTACACGTTTACACATTCCTCAATGCAAATTTCAAAGCTAATTTCCATCTCAGTATTCAGATATTTCCCTAGACTGATGACTGGCATTTTCTTGATAGTTTGAAGTAGGAGGCTGTGTGTTTATGAGAAATTTGAAGGCTTAAATCTTCAGTGATGGCAGTAACCATCTTCTAAGCAAAAACCACTCGTCTGACTGCTGTGATCTTCAGCCACTGCTATCATGCTATTGAAAGCTCCCCAAATATGTCAATTTGCTTTCAAACTTTGATCCCTCGCTCTTCTCTTGAGTTCCCCCCGGGCAACATTCCATTTCCCTGACCATCTTGTATGTAAATTGTTTTCAAATGAGTGAATTAATCAACATTGCAGAACCTTAATTGAAAATACAACTGATGATGCATGTCAGTTCATTCAAGTTAGAAATATATTTTAGTTTGCGTGTTCCCCAGAGAAATGAACATCTCTTACTTTAACATTTCAACCCTTCAAAATTGCAAAGAGATTTTAACCTGAAAAATACTATTATCAAATACCAAAACCCAACTAAAAGCATTTAGGTAATGCTCATCAAAAAATTTCAAAGCCAGCTGGAAAGTCAGGAAGAAGTTCCTATCAGAAAATGAAATGCCTGATTTTGGTTTAATCTGTGGACTGAGATACTGAACCTTAAAATGTCCTTTTGGGCATATTCCCAAAAGAATTTTCAGATGTTGCAGGGAATCCTTTCTGTTGTGATACTTTCAGGAAGCTAATTGTGGCAAAAGTGGGAAGTCACAAAAACAGATCTAGCAAGACTGATGAAAGCAAATAATGAAGTTAATAAGTCCTATTTTTACACTCCTGCCTTGTAAGGGGGGGCGTGGGGTGTGAAGTGATCTGTGACGGGATGCGTTAACCTCTTTCCCTATGAAATGCACTGTGATTTCCATGCTCAAAATATTAGCCTTGGCATTATACTTGCAACAATGATGTTTGCTATTTATTATGTGTAAGGTATATAGGCATTGTTGGGTGATCCAGCACCCATGGTAGGTATGCTGTCCCTACTTTTTTCCAGCAAGATCTTCCAGTGAAAGTATCCAGGTGATAGCCATGAGAAGGGGTAGCTTGGAGACTGAACACAGACAGACATTCTAGGTCAGGTATTTGACTTCTTTTTCCTGCACAGTTGTACCTCTAGGTCGCTGCTATCGCAATTGTTACTGTCAGCTTCAAGTAATTCCTTCCCCCACCTCTTTCAGTATATTGAACGAGTAAAGTGGTTCATGTGACTCCAACAGCTGTACTAGGAAGGGGTTTTTTTTAACTATTCTTATTTTTAAATTGAAGAGCTTATTAAAAAAGAAGTACTTCAGTAAGTTAAATTACTTAATGCTGCACATCCTTGGAACCCTAATCACTTCCAGATGGAGCAATTCATACTTCTAAGAGAGCACTAATTTTACAGTGAATCGGGGTTTTGGGTATATGCATCTTAGAGCACCCTTGTACATTGCAGAGCCAAAGCCCTTAAAAAATTAAGCAATCTAGTTTTGAAAATAAGTACTTTATTTTTAAACTTTATTTAAGGAGTTCCTTTAAAAATAGATTTGATTTCCTGCTGCTGTTCGTGTGGTGCTCGTACACACATTCTTTTGAAACAGCAGTAAACATAGAGACAGGAGAGTAGAAAAAAAGTAATTCAGTGAAATACCTTAATTTTACCTCTGGAAAGGTAACCTCTGGGTAGGTGAAGGTGAGGTATCTTTACAGGTACCATTTGAGGCATTTCATAATATTTGCCATCTTTGCTAAAATTCTTACATTTCTCCTCACACACCTTGTTTTCAAATTCCATTTTCAAATTATTTTTTTGAAAATTACTTCAAATAATTAACCCATTTCTGTTTTGTCTCACGTGCTTGAGGAGATAAATGTATCTCTCACCATTGCAGTATTCAGACGTCCTCTCTGAAAAATCAGTGCAAAACCACAATGTCACAGCTTTGCTTCTTGGCCTCTTGGGGCACTTTCTTACAACAGCAACAATATCTTAGTGATCTAAACATGATGCAGCTGCATCTTTTCCTCTAACAGTAGTACACAGGTTAGTAGTCACTGAAAAAAGGCCTAAGAACATAGTGGTGTTTCATCCTAAAATGTGTGCTAGGATGTTGCTCAGAGCCCTAATTGTCACTTAAAGAGAGGAATGAGAGAGTCTTTGTCTCTGCAGTTGAAAACTGTAAATGTGAAGCAAATACAACTTGTATAGTCAATCCTGTTTGACATTTTAGATATTTCTAACTGGGATTGTCATGTTTATTTTAAGGAGTGTGGTTTCAAAGGGTAGATGCTATTGTGGTTAGCCCCACTGCTCGTTGCTTAGCAGAGGTTTCCTAAAAGAGGTTTCTATTTACTAAAGAATAGTATAACTTACCTAACATGTAAAAGAAGTCTAGCACGTGCTAAATCACATGTTCATTTGCTGTACATATATATATATATAAATCTTAGTGTGGAATTCTGTGTAATCTGCTTGATGACTTTATATGTTGGGGTCAGGGGAGGATAGGCTGGGAAAGATGGGAAATGATAGACATCGTTTTTTTCTATGCTCAGTATAAAAAAAGGGAAACAGCAGGAACCTGAGTTGTACTGGGAGAAAGCAGGTTGTAAGGACCAAGTGAATCGTGCCATGCTCACTGGCACATTGGTACCGAGATAACACAAAATAAATTTTCTCATTTCTTAACCTTGTGACTTTTTCTATCTGTGTGGTAATCTCTTGGGCAGTCAATTTGACATTTTAGATGCAGCTCCAGTCCTAACTCACACCCCTCTGTCCCTAAAGCTGATGCCAATGGCTGGCACTGGAACTCGCCCTGGACATCACATCAGCTCGGTGTTCTGAGTAACTCTGTCACCGCTTGTAATAGCAAAGGAAAAAAGCTGCAGCACAGTGCTCGTGGCTTTCAGTACAAGTGCAGTGCTTTCCAGAGCTTTTTTTAACATGCAATACGGTTGCTTTCCCCTGCAGAGAGAGATTTTATTTAATAATGAGTCCTGTTTAGAGAAAGAAAAGGTGTGTTTCATCGTGTTTTGTGCTTCTCAGAGGTGGTTGTATTTACTTTGAAGTCACTCGCTTGAATCCTGAAACAAGCCTGGATTCTATCTGTGTTTTCTCCCTACCCACTGCCTCAGTAATTTATGTAAAGTTTTTATTGTTAAATACTGAGAGATATTAGTTATCTGTAAATTTACATTCCATGTTTCCCTCTCTCAAATTGTCATATAAAAACTTATTCCACATGTGAGTGGGTCAAAGCGTATACATCTCTCAATACATTTTAGGAAGTAGAGTTTTTCTGTGATTGTAAGCTGAGAATATTTCCTACTATGACAAGCATTTTTAAAGTTGTAGATATGACATATTTTCATGATAATCTATTAGTAAATAATTTCTGAAAGCTACGGTATCTGTTGTTACTATGTAATAAACTCCATGTACAGTTAGTGGTAAACACATGGAACATTTTTCTCATTTTGAATTTATTATATGTAACTCAAGCAAAGCAGGAAAGATTTGTGAGAATTCTCTAGCTGCGGTAGTCAGGTGATAATAAAGAGTCAAGGAGAAGAGCAACATCACAAAATATCACCATTAAGCAAATAACCAACACATCATGAAAGCTGTGATGTTATCCTTTGACAACCTCAGGTTATTGGAAATACCCCTTGTTTTTGTTGCTGAAAGCTGTTGGTAGTAAAATAGAAGTATGTGCCATGATATGTATTTACCAAACATGTTTATAAAAACTGACACTGTAAAATGTTCTAAAGCAAACCCATTTTTTTTTCTGGAACAAGTCATACTCTTGGGACATGAGATTTTAGAGTTGAGTGTGTCGGTTTGCAGACTTGAAAATTTGCTGCTGCTCACTTTATGAAAGCTAGATTACAAATGAAAGACTATGTATTCATGTGATATGCAAAGTCTGGGCCTGCCTTGCCAACTGGTCAGCTGCCAATTAGAAATTATGCTGTATGTATTTTCACGTAGGATACGGATAACATACTGCAATTTCTGTGTTTAATTTATTAAAGTACAGTGCAAAGCAATATACAGTCAGCATTTGCGCACTTTAGCTGCACAGTAGGCATATGCTTTTGTTCTAAATGTAATCAAAAGTATGGTATCTCGGGTAACACTTAGTGAAATCTGTTGGCAAAGGCTACAGTTTTTATTGTGATGACTACATTTTTACATGTCTTAAAACTAAATGACATTGCTGTAGTTGCTGGGTTTGGAGGCAGCGTTCTTTTCCTTGCAGTGCTGTGCACAGCTGCTTCGTGAAACAGATGACATGCTCAGGGTGCTGGTACTCCCACGTCTCAGGTCCATGCTAATAACATAGGAAAAGAACCAAAATCACTACTCTGATGCTCTTCTTCTATCATCTGCTCCAGGGCTGGCTCTGGGTAAGTTCACAAGTGGATCAGATTAAAGTGACTTGGTGTATACTGGCAGCAGTGTTGAGAGGAGCATCCCACAGGCATGGGTATAATCAGCATATACTCTCTTGGAAGATCATTATAGCCTAGGATATGTGCCTTAGTATAGTTTTTAAAAATTCACATGCAAATCTTCCGTTTGGATTCAGTGCAGGTAGAGGGAGTAGAAGATTATTGCATGATGCCAGCCCTCGTTCCTTCATAAATTAGCTTAAAAGTTGATGCAAATTTATCTTTGAAGATTCAAATGCCAATTAAAGCAATATCAACATAATCAGTCGTTACAGCATACCATGTTTTAATGACCCGAAGAACTTAAATGATCTTTTTCATCTTTGACCACACCTCCACATATTTTGTTTCCATCTAAGACGTCAGACATTCAAATAGTTTTCAAAAGTTGGGCACCTATTCTTGAGGGCCAGAATACCTTCTTTATTTTAGCTATTCCATAAGAAAATTTGGGGTTTGGGAGAAATATTTCTGCACTAAATATTTATGAAGTATTTCTTTATATCAATATTTATTTGTAACTGTCATTGTCAAGAAGGGCTTGTTTCACTTTTCACCTTCCTTTAAACTTTGCTTAAGATTCCATGAGAGAGGGTCTGAGCCCTATCCAGAGAAGTTGTTTTACCCTGGGGTCCTGACACACAATAAAAAAAAAAGTATATCTTTTGCAGTCAGGGCAAATTTTGGGTTCTGAGCCAAAATCTGTGGGCTTCTCTGTATAGTGAATTAAAACCCCAAATGCTTTCATAGCTATAACCTTGAGCAGTTGTTTCGGGATAGATACCAATAAATATAATGGGTCCGCTGGGAAGAGACAGAGCATTTTCAGATTTATGAAGGGGAAAAAATCAATAGTCTCCCTGAGGCTGTATAAGTCATGAGTAGTACGAGTATTTTTATGCAAAGTTGACAATATCATGAAATATAAACCCTTGGTTTGGAATTTTACCAGAAATTAAAGTGGCATTAAAAAGAAAAGTAAATGTTTTGGCATATGTACTAAGAAGGTGGTTTGTATTTCTTATCATTTTGCACTGCAAATTCCTATCAACAGAGCAATAAAAGACAGTTCAAAAAAGATTTAAGTAGAGTTTGGTTCTCAATTGACATGTCTCTGAAATATGCCTTTTCCCCCCAATTAAATGTGTCCATCTCTGAGGGATACTCATTCTGTAAATTCTGAGGTCACTCAGACTGTTCTTTAGGAAACTGCATGTAATGGAATTGGGACTAGATGCTGGTTTTGAAAAGGTTGTACATGCTATTCAATCATAATAGCATTTAATTACAAATTTTTACACTAAATACACAATATTGTTGTGAAATCATCTGGTTGCTCTCAGGTCTCCCTGGCTGATTGTCCTCCTCTTCACTTGCTGGTTTGGTTTTCAGTTTGTTGGGGTCCTTTGTCCCAAGGGGAAAGAAGAAGGAATTGCACTCAATATATACATATTTGGAGGGAGGGATAGGTTCTTTTGAGGCAGAAGTAGAGCAGTTCTGTACAGAAAACAGATCATCTAAAAGAAGCTCAATACTCGAGTAGCACACATTGCGCTGGAGCGTGAATTGATCTGTACGTGCTGGAAATAGTACTTCTGCCTTTAAAGTATTACTTCCATGAGGCTGCCCTTATGGTTTGAGAGTGAAACAAAGGGAAAATAATTTTGTACTAGAAGCATTCTTGTTCCGCACTGTCCTTATGAGTGCAAGTCCATTTGAAAAACACCTCATCCTCTTACTGCCCCATCAATACTTTTAGAATGATAATTTTTCATTTTCCCATACATGTTGTAGTCTGTCCAAAGAGGAGTGTTGTCCATAGGTGTTTCATTACTAGCTGCTCTTATAGGTATGTTGGTGAGGAATGTGGGAGGACTCCCTGATGGTACTCGGGCACGTTATTAACATGGTATCTTGCTTGAAGACTGCATGCAGATTGCATTGTGGAAGTTTCATATTTGCTTTCAGTGTATTACAAATTTATATACCACAGTAAAGATCAGAGAATAAAACTGTAGGGGATGTTAAATTTAGAAGTACTGTTATTATATTTCTGCTGCCACCAAAAAAAAAGTGTGTTCTTGCTACTGGAAAATTGAGAAGCTTAAGAGCATGTGAAAGATTTTTTTCACTCTTTATCTACAGTGAAAACCCCTTGAAGGAGATACTTGTTTCACGTATGGGCTGGAAGAGAATCCTGCTTACTCCTTGTTAGTTATGCTAATAGAGGTGTAACTAAGAAGACCTATGTAATCTATACTGACATCTGTGCAACAGCTTTCTGGTCAAAGCTCTGGGCTGGGTTGCCTAACCAGCAGCCAGCTGGCTGTGCCTGCACAGGTCGATTCATGTGGGCAGCCTCCTCCTGCTGCCTCCTTCCCCCAGCACCTTTGAGGTGGGCAAAGATGGCTCGATATTAGACATGTTTGCCTCCGTGGTCCCAGACAGCTGTGTTGTGCATGGAGGAAAACTGCGTCTCTTCCCATGTGAGCAGTGTATTAAAAGAAAGGGGAGCCTGTGCTCTGGATACAGTCCTGTTCTTGGCAAGCTGGGCTTTGCAGGGCTGGCTGCTCCCACTGCGAGTGGTGAAGCTCACCCGTACTTTCTGCCTTGGCTTTGCAGAGGAGAAGGGAGAGGAGTTCTCACCATCCATCTCAGGGTTTGGCTGTGTCTATGGTCCAGAAGACTGAATTGTACCGGGCTCTGTTTTAAATATAGTACCTGCATGTAATTGGGGGAAAAAAAAAAAGAAAGAGAAAAAGTTCCAGCTGTTTGGGACGTGCGCAAAGTTTGGATGTGCACAAGTGGAAATAAATTTAAACATGGAGCTCCAAAGTAAACAGATATGACTGTGAATATACACCAGGAACAGATCAGTTGAGCCTTACATAGTCATTTTTCAAGTTAAACATGCTTTAATGTAAGCCATAAATTTCATCATATGAATATTTTTATGAGCTGCATTTCATCCATTTATTACTGTGGAGTTCCAGATAGTGACAACGGGTAAATACAGTGCCAGTTCGCCTGCATGTTGAGACACCGGGAGCCTTCTCTCTCCTACACATTGTTTAAGCAAGAGTAACAAATTACTGGTATAATTTCAGACATATTTCAGTGAGATTTTTATTTGACAGCACAGCTGCCAGGATTTCTTGCTTAGGTCCAGGCTGTGGATTTCTGACTTAGGTTCAAGGTGGAGGTTCTAGTTCTGAGGGTTTGAAGGTGATAGTAATGGCAGCTTCTCCACAAGCATTTTCACCTATTTTGGAGGAGATTTTACTTTCACTTAGGATCTTGACTTTTGGTTTTTAAATTGAAATAACAATTTCTAAATCTATAAGCCTGTGGCACTCATGATGCAATGAGGTATGCTAAAAGTAATATGCATTACAATAATTTGCAATAGATTTTAGACAGATTACGGTGCATATGCCATGTTGTATGCGCCTGTGTTATTAAAAAAATATTTGGATTGACTAAGAACCCTTTGAGAAACAGGGTTGCGAAAGGAAGCTCTGCCATAGTCTGCCTCAAGCAAAAGAATATCTCAGTTCCTTAAAAATGTTCAGGTGAGGACATGGAGTCTGCTGGGAAGACTCTGGCCTGGTAGGGCCCAGATTCGTGCTGTTTGTCTTTGGGTGATTAACTGAGAGATCTGAGTTTTGGTATCTGCAGATGAGAGTGAAGGAGGTAGACTTCTTCCTCTGTCCCTCTTGAAGAGGGACAGCTAAATTGGTAATTCATGCGTATTCATTCAGTGTCTGGTAGTAGGCTGGGATAAATGCCACTCATAAACATGGGCAAAAGACAATTTGTTATTGGAAGAGTCTTAGAGGATGGCATTGCATGTTGGACATTATGTATTTATCCAAGTATGTTGTCTGTAATCATTAATGCAAATAAAAAACATATTTTCTGATAGAGCCCCCCTTCGAAAGACATTTTATGTGCATCAAAGCACAAGTAAAGTGCAAACAGCTAATTTACAAGTAACTTATTATCCACTATATTCATGCTTTATACATATGAGTGAACATACTGTATATTTAGAAGGTAGTTTAGTGTTTTCCTACCTGAGAAGTAAAATAATCTCTTTTGAAAGTATTACTGCAGAGAAGTACATCAAGAAGTACACAAGTACATACTTCAAGAGCCAGTGTAGCTCCCTACATTTGCTTTTCATATTTTAGTCTTATTAGTATTTTCATCACTAACTTGGCATTGATCAAAGGAGACAAGTCCTTGAAGCCATGAAATAAAGTGCTGGAAGCAATCATTGCCTGTGAGTGCTGTGCCATAGCAGCCCCATCTGTGGCATGTACCAAAGCATTGCAATTTGAATTTTGGTAGATGAAGGAATGAGCTATAGTGTTAGCAGACCTCAATCTGCAGATGGCATAGAGCTTTGAACGTGGAGTGATCCTGTTTGCAAGGCCTGATAGCTGCATAGTAGCTTTATAATACTTTTATTTCCCAAGAGTAATAACACCTCAGTCATGTATTGATGACAAAATTGCCATGTTTCTAGAGAATGGATTGTACTGTATCATGTAATCTTTTTCTCTGTCTTCACTCAGAAGATTATATTTGCTTTAAAACATCATGGTAACAAGAAGCTGATTCTGCAAATTTGAGAAAACACCCTCCCCCTGCCCTAAATATCCAAACCTTCTTTTTTTTGATGCTTACTTGTTTCTGTAAGCCTGAAAATCCACTGCACTGTTGCCTTTGGTCATTGCAGCTTCTTATGTCTTTTACTAGTGCTACACTTAAAGATTTTGTGATACCAATTCAAATAAAAAATATATGCTGAATTGGAAATGTTTTACGGTCCTTACAGTGGATAAAATATGTTAATTTGTGTAAATACTATCCAGAGTGCAGATGCTTGTGCTGGAAGCATGCTTATCTTAAAAGCTGCATGTCTTTCATTCTGGCCTTCTTTTAATGCACAGTTTATTTTTTTGTAATATGTGCCTTAATATTTGAGAAGAGTTTTTAAAGGACGCATTTGAAGCTAAGTGAAAAAAAAAACCTCCTAGCTTTTTCATAAATATTAATGGTTTCATAGAAAAATCTTGTAATGGAATTGCTATTTTCTTTTGAGGTTTTGTGTGTTCTTCCCCTTTCCCCCTTTTTTCCCTTTATGCTTCATTTCATTGCTATAGATTAGCAAATTAAGAATGCTAGATTGACTGAGCCATTATATGCTTGACATCAAGTCTGGTATGTGAAGTGTTAGTCTGCTCACTTTTGTCACAGAAGTTTTATGTATCTTAATAACGTGTGATAAGACACAAAAAAGTGAATTAAGTGGAGTTAATACAGTGGACTGTACTTTCAGGGTTTAGAGTATAATTCGAAGTATTGACTTTATTTAGCTTGTAAATAGAAATGTATGCAAGTTCCATTTGAGGCCAACAATCACAATATGGCATTAAATGGTAACTATTTTTTGGAAATGCTTCTGTTGGAGTGCTTCTTATTGAAAAAGATTGACTTCAGAACTCAGCTGTTAAATTCACATTCTGAATCCAATGGCCATTTAATTTAAGCTAGACGACAGCGTGGTTCCCAGGCACAGATATGAAAATAGGCTATTTCTGATTCAGGGGAAGTTGCTTTTGTTTTAGCAGATTCAATAGTTTTTCTCATTGAAGAGATATTACCTAGCTCTTCCTAGTAGAACCTCTTTTACTAGAAAGAATTTGGTAGAAGTGATGCCATGCAAAGCAGAAATAAATGTCTGGTACCAACAGGTGGATGATACCATTGCAAACACTGACCTGTTAGAAAAACACAGAGGAATATATGCAGCAAAATACACTGATACATTTTCCTTACAACAAAATATAGGCCTATATAATGTTATAATCATTAAATATTCATTTTTCAGATTTTTCAAGTCTACACCTGCGGTAAATCGGTACACTATATAATGCATAAAAGATGGACTGTGTAGTGTGATAAGAGTAATGAATTTCACATTTCCTGCTATAAAACCCACAGAGCCTGGTACCACTGATCATAAATAAATGCCCAGTCAACAGCAATGTCAGTCCCTGTAAGGAGAACATCGGTGTAAATAAATCAAATGTTGTTTAGGACATTTTTCTCAGTAGGAAAGAAATACGCAAGTGCTTTCCGGATGTTATTCACTGCTGATTATTCACTGCACACTTTTATTCCATCTCATTCGCTGAATTTCAATGTGTTAGACATTTTAAATTCAGTCAAATGCTAGGGAGAGAGGGTAAAAATGGCAAAGGACTAGGATATTCAAATCTCACCAGAGAATTGAGTATATAAAGCTGAAAGCTGGCAGCACACTATAATAGCAAAGACCTGTAGTCCTTTTCCCCTGGTCAATAGCTTAGTCAAAAAGACAGCTTTGCATATATTACAGAGATGTCTTTTAATAATATATTTCCCTTTTAGAGATTTACCCTTCTTCCCCTGACTTTTTTGGCATTTTTTGCCATGTGCAGTTTGCATTCATATTGCACATTCCTGTTTGTGTAACACATATGTGGGCTGTCATTTTTACAGCTTAGGCTCAACAGTGGCTTTCTTTGGGGCAGAGTGGGAATGGCTTTTACAGTCCTGAACTCATCCGTTATTGCTTACTCTTGAATGCACTGGATTAAAAAATTGTTACACAGAAAGCTGTGTTTTATTTTTCTGCTGTACTTCAAGTTTCTAACACAACTTCTGGGAAAGCTAATTATAGGGTCCACAAACAGCTTTTCAAATTTAGGTAGTTTCATCCTTCTGGTTCCTTATTTTGAGTATGGCCTTGGGAATGGAGAATCCAGTCATTTGTCCCTGGTTACATCTAGGACTGCAATGGAATGGGATGTCCTGAAGAACTGAGTGTAGAGAAAGGCGAATATACAAATGTAGTGCATGTATGTAGTAAAAAAAAGTGTGTGTATGTTACATATGGTGACCTGAAATAAAAATTGATACTAGTCATCCCTAGAAGCAGATAATTTTTAAAGAGTATTAAGCACAACCTTTCCATTCCCTGGGCTCGTGCAGCCTGTATCCACTCTGCACAGCATTGAGTGATGAGATCAGGAATGAATCTGAGATTCAGATTTCTTCTTTGGTTGCAGATGAACCACAGTGGAGCACAGGGCTGTTGTGGTCAAGTCTGAAGTTTGGCCATGTGTGTATTTTCTTACTGTTTCAGTTCCTCAGGATTCTTGTTTAGTGCCGAGGGGTTCAAGATTTCTTCCCATTCCCTTCTTTGTTAGCATGGTTGGAGCTAGCAGGAATGAAGAGCTTCCAAGATGAGCTGCATATGTAAAAAGTCACACCAGTGATGGCCCTGTCATCAGCTCCTCCTCTCTATCAACAAACAGACCAAATTATATAATCAATGTATATAAAGAAATTGCCGCCTCCTACTTCTGTCAAGTGCTTTCGGGTAGACAATGTCCACCAACACTTATATAAAATTGCTCTGACTGTTTGCACTCTGCTGCAATGCTGCCAAAAGAGATGGTGTTGAAATTGCTTCGGAAATTCCACAGATTGTTCTCCTGACTGTTTAAATGGTGGTTTCTGACTTGCTGTGCCACGGCAGAGTAGAGGTTCCTCTTTTCTTGTTAGTTTGGTTGTGTGTAATATGGATCCGTGAAACAAAGATAATAAAGATTATGTGACCTAGCTCACTGTGAAAGCCAGATCTGTGACCTTTTATAATGCTGAAAACTGCAAGGGTCTGGATGGTACCAGTGTGAATTATACACAAACTTAACTTCCATCTTCTGTGTGTTTGGATTCACAGTTTCCTTTGCGTTGGAAGCATGTGTTAAATCACCTTTGCTTGAATTTATAGCAGGAAAGAAGCATTTCCCCAAAGTCAGCAGGTCTTTGCCATAGAGTAGATGTAGGTTATGACCTCCCTGTTGTAATCAGTACACCTGCTGCTGCTGTAGCACGATGTTTGTGGGATGCCAGAGTAAAATAATAATGATAATAACGATAATAATATCAACTTTCATTACTAGGCTTGAATACTACAGCGATACTTAGGTTGATGACTAACTTACTTAGTCTATATCTTTCAATTATAACAATAGTATCGTTTAATGTAATATTGGATAGATGAGAAAAATGATGAATTGTACTTTGTTTAAATAAAAGTTAATAGCTAAATGTAGATAAGCATAAGCTGGACATAGCCAAAGTGATAGGAGAGGTGAAATGACTTGAGCAGCAATATTCTGGAGGTATACAGAAGGAATTGTGGCCGATATGTGGAAGCTCAAGAATAGGAGGATCCTTTCATCTTAATAAAGGATACCTAGGACCTGAATGGGAAACTTAAAATTTGGAAAGGCTGAAGTGATAGCTATAGCAAATTCTGCAGTGGGTAAGTAATGAGAAAACTGCTGGCAAGGCTATTGGGAAGGGAAAAAGTACCAAAAACCAAGAAAGTCTGAACTTCAGTTGATAGTGGAGCAGTGGCAGTGGCACTGATAGTTGGCACGTGAAGGGATTCAACAAAAAAGAGGAACAATTTAACTTTTTCTTGCTTGTGTATTTGAGATCCTATCCAGGGTATGATGACTGGAAATATGGAAAGTGGAGATGAAGGGAAAAGGGATATAAAATGGCCTGAGAAAAAAATAGTTTTAGTTTATCCTGCTTTAGCACGGTACATGTAGAATTAGTAAAAAAAAAAAAGGGAATCATGATGTAAAATGAAAGAGCAAGGCAGACATAACACATTTAAAAGACTTGATCCAGTTGGTTTAATGTGTATAAGAGCTTAGTGTATTTCCTGATGCATCTCAGATGAAACGCTCATTGATGTGCGCTAAAAGAAAATAGATGAAAGACTCTCAAATTTTCAAGGCAGGTATTTTTTTAGCTGTGAAATCTGACTGCCAACGCATAAAGATTTCCTGTTAAGTGAAAACAGGACAAGGGAATGCGGAGGTAAAATGTCTTCCATCAAACTCTATTGTATCAAAGTGTATAAGGCAAATCTGCCTCTCACATTTGTTTAGCTATGTTAGTGTTTGAATCTTAGAGGAGACCTTGGGCCACAAAATGTCATCACCCTTTATTTTTGCCATTACTATGCTGTAGTTTTCAGGAGAGAAGCAGAGTGGAAGTAAGAATGGCCATACAAGTAAGTACCTCACACTGTTGTAAGCAGCCACAGAACGGAACACAGGAATGTGTTACACTTCAGCAAAAAACCACCAAGGCTTCAGAGAGCTTTAATATCCCCCCAGAAATCCCACCATTGTCATCACACACTTTAACCCCTTTATGCCATGACTCATGGGTTTGTACAGTAGGACAGATTGACAATGGAGCAGCTGCCGTTTGCTGGCTCTCTGCTACCGGGCTTGGAATCAGAAACAAAATTGGAAACAATGGCAGACTGAGTGGTGCTGCTTGGAGGAAACAATTCTGACTCCTGCCTCTGTTAACATTGACAGAGGAATGCTGTAAGCATTAAGGAAATTATATTTAATAATATCATACTGTATGTGTGTCTGCTTTAAATATTTTAGACTAGTGAAAATCAGTCTTGATTTTAGATCATAAGAACTGTGAACTTTTTATTGACAGAAAATAGATTGCCATTAAAATGAAAATATTTGGACATACTGCATGGACACTTCTTTTTAATGTTGTAAACAGTGAAGGAGGAACCAGTATATTTACTTCTAAAAGTCTCTCAAGTTACTGAGGTGCTGAATTTTTTTAGTTGGTAGTGACTTTTTTACCCAGAGTCTCCACCCAGACAATCTTAGTATCTAGGTTAGATATGAGGTGACACAACACAGAATAAGAAAACATTAGGCCTGGGAAAGGGAGATGACATTTACATAAAGTAAATGAAGCTCTTTGATTGCACTTGGTTACACAAGATAATGGGTTAGTGTGGTCATTTCTTTGGGGAAGGATTTTATTTTTTATGAATAGATTTAAAGAGCAGAAGACTAATGCTATGGCTCAAACTGTTCAAACTGAAAGGGAGGATTTGGCCTAATACAGTTTGATAGAAGCATCTACTAAAATGATTTGAAAGGCTTTTTTGGAATTCCTTTGATCATGTAGCTTTCAAAACATAATCAACCTGCTCTTTGGTTCTAAAGTAGGGCATTATCAAAGAACATGTGGTGCATAACATCTTGCTTCCCTGTAGTCAACCGACTGCATCACTTGGTCTTCAATTGGAAAGAAGCAACATGAGCCAGTATAGTTTGTCTCAGTTCTTCTTGTTTGTTTATTATACCCTTAGCGTGTTGCATTAATGCAAAAAGAGACACCTCCCCACACGTAGGGGACTGTCATACCCCTGCCTTGGGGATGGCATTCCAGTACTGAGACAAAAGCAATGCCACCTGCATAGAAAAGTAACATTTGTGTTGTCAGTGCACCAAGATCCCGGGTTCAGCTGCCTTTTGCATATCATCATGATTTGTCATGTTTACAGTTCTGTTCTCTCCATGGACTCTTTCTCTATGTGCTTTTGCACAGCCTAGCGTTCTCTAGACCTAACTCTGCCTTTGTGACACAGCTGTCTTTGCCTTGCCATCCCCTGGGTTGTTTCCAGTCTCTTGAGAAAAGAAGTGTTTACGTTCCTTACCGCAGTGAACTTTTGCTTAAGCAGCCAGGTTGACTGCTGCTTGTATGTTGCTCAGTTGGAAATCACAGCCATCTGCAGTAATGACCTCTGTGTCTTGGGTGTTTAATTCATGCATTAAATAGAAAGCTTTTCTGTGCTTGCTCCAGTTTTGTGATCTTACCACATGAAAGGGATTCTTTGCACTCATGAGATCCCGTGGGCATTGATCCATAGTCTTTATCTGTGCACATAGTTGCTCTGAGACAATGCAAGAGTTGGAAAGCTTGTCCTTTCGTACGATCCAGACTAGCAGGTATGTTTGTGTTCTTGGTGGATATGTTTGTCTGATTGCCTGGGCAAGATAGCAGGTTTGTAGATAGAGTCTGTATCCAGCATTCAAGCATGTTTGCCAGAGATAGTTAGCTGATCCTGCCTGTCTCCAAAGTAAATGGATGGCTTTTTATTTCTCTTCAGGAACTAGGAATTTGGGATTTCTGAAACAGGACATTGGGCTCAGCTTTGGAAATAATCCAAGTTTTGTAATTTGTTAGAGCTAGTATGCAAACGAGTGGCTCAGATATGGGTGATTTAGAAAGTGTAGCAGCTATTTTGATTAGGAAATTGTGGACCACTGTGATGGGAATATACTGTCAAATTTCAGGAACCACAAAGAAGCACTTATTTATGCTAAACTACTATGCCATTTATCACACAGCAGCTAAAAATCAAGCATTAATCAAACATATTAGTCAAGCTGTACACATTACTGTACATCTGATGCTGTGTTGTTGGTCTGATGGCTGCAAACCATGACAGCTCTTTTTCCCCTGAGGTTGAGCTGGCTCAGCCTGAGAGCTCTCCGATGTAGAAAACCAGTGGGTGTCACCTGTCTTCCCAGCCTCCATTGTGCATCACTGGTGTTTGTATATGCTTTGTCCAAACAATCGGGAGACTTGTCCAGAGTGTTATGTCCTCTTTTCATAGGTCAGAACTAGTCTGTTCCAGCATGTCTAGAGAGTTGTTGCCTTCTGAGTGGCCTCTTCAGATGCATGCTACCTATTTTCCGACTGGGTCATAGCCATGTTTCTCAAGGGTGTTGCAGACTGTGTATGACTTATTACTGGGTATGATTACCTTAGTCTTACTACTTTTTCTTTCAACTCTGCCAAGCACAGACACTACATCATATTTCAGTTCCTACCCTATGACATGCCCTCTTTGGTATTTCTGGGGTAGAGGACAAATGAGATGTGTTCCACAAATAGGCCTTATGCTGCAGTCGAATGGGGATGGCCCTGAAATTATCTGTACCCACGTCACCTACATCAGATAGCATTACAAAGGAATTCAGCTGCAGCATCAGATCCTTTCTAATTGAATGGATATCACTTAGGACTCTTCCTTGAAGACTACCCACACATTTTCTTTGAGATCCAATCATGAGATCCTTTACCGAGGAGACACCTGTGGAGAAGCTGAGCAGCTGCCTTTGTAATCTATTTGTCTGTCTAAAGTCATCAAAGGCGTGAACTTACATCAAAAGAACATTTTGCCTGTGTTAATTTTATAATTGCATGTCTTCCTAGATTAAAACGTAACAAGGAATCTTCTGTATGGTCAAGACAACAAAACCATGCCAACCCTGAGTTACTCAGACTACCAAGCACGTTCAGTAAAAGGCATGATGTGGGATTTTTTTGCAAAGTGTACACACCTACTTATGTAAAAAAATTTTGCACAGAAAGAATTTTAGGAAGGCTTTCCATCCGGTAAGTGATACCTTGACTTAACTTGGTTGATGAGACCCAAATTACTGAAGAGATTTGGTGCAAGTGTAAAATATGTTGGACTTGTCTCTGAACATGGCTTATGGTCAAAGGATGGAGCTCAACAGGTCCCATCTGAGTGTCTGAAAGGAAAGGAAACTCTGCACCACCTATCTTTGGCTCAAGAAAATACAGCTCAAGTTTTGTCTGAGCTGTGGGGAAATCCTGTCATTTCTGCTCTCTTGCTTCACTGAGAAAACAATGTTTTATCTTATTTGGCAGATCTGGCCAAGTTCTGCCACAGTGGGGCAAAAATGTCCTTTATGTAATCACACAGAGGATCTCCTTGTTTAAAGAGGTAGGTGCTATATATTTGTCAACATCTTGGCTTGCATATATTATAGTCAAGGAGATCTCCCCTCATGGACTTTCCCCTCGCTGGGGCTACAGCATTAGTAGAAGTCTAGAGCAAGAGTGTCAGGATTATTGCAATTGTGTAAAGCACAGACAAAAGTTTCCTTCCCTTCGTTCCCACCTTTAGGATAAAGTATGAGAGTATTTCTTAAGCAGTGAAGAAGCATGCCCAATAACGCAATCCTGGCTTGTTAGTCACCAAGTCTTAGGAAATGTTGCAGGACTTCAGAAAAGATGTCCTATCATCATCTGCTTAAAGAACCCTCTATTAAAACCTAAAGCTTCTTGGTTATTACTAAACGTTTCAAAGTGGAATGACTGAGTGAATCAGAAATTGCCATTTTCCCAGCAGAATCCTTTGAGAATTTCTGAAAGGCCACGTATCTTCTATGAATTGGATGCACTGCCATAAATTTGGTTGTTCACTAATCAGCTCTGTGTATGAACATAAATTTCATAAAACCTATTCTCTATAATGGTTTTTCACAGCATCACTGCTTCACTGAGGCCGTGATACCCTAAGATATGAAGGCCATATGTATTATTCAGTAAATATTTCCTTTGCTTTATAAAGAAATCTAACCTGCTTAGCATTTGCATGTTATTACCCCGCTCACAGCTGTTTATGAGCAGTGCTGCTGTCTCAGCTCTGGGAACAAACAGGTTTGGGCACGCATGTGAATGACATGGTTCGTTCCTGTCTGTTTTGCAAGCCAGAATTGTGGAAATATCTCCCATTCTTGGCTTGACTGTTATTCTCTATAGCAAGCCTTATTTTCCCAGGCAGATTGTTGAGATGTTCTAATGAGCCTCCAAAGAATATAAAATATGTGCTCCCATGGTTGCATATTTTCTAGTTCAAAAGCTACTTCTCGTGGCAGACTCAGGTATAACAATCTGAAGCAATCTGCGATCATTTGCTATGCTGTTTGCATGTCCACACCCAGAATGCACATCTAATTTGATGTTGTCTTATAACAGTAGTGTTGCCTGAGACCTGGATATTAAAATAAAGATTTGGACTGATGTATTTTTTCCTTCCACAGTAAACCAATGCTAATAGCTTCTTCTGAAGTAGTACATAATAAACTAGAAAGCAAATGTATATACGTAGCATGTTGCTCAGTAAGAATCTTCTTTTCAGAACGAATTAGCTTTACTTTACAAACCTGGTCTAAGCCATGGGACTGCAGTTAGGACCCTATATGATGCACGTACATTCATTCCATTTTGCTATGTACCATCTTCCTTGCATAGAATGAGTTCTCTGAGAAAGTGGTCTTTGGAGGCTCGCAGATGTCCTTAATAACTTCTATTTCAGAAACAAAAAGGGTTTCTCAGATACAACTCTTCTTTCCCATGCCATAACGATTATCTCCAGCATAAATGGACACCTGCCAAATTGTCTGTTATCCTTATGATCAGAGCAGCCGTGTCTCTTAAGTTTATGTCTCATAACACGTGTGACTTGCTTGATTGCGTATCAGCTGGCACGCTGTCCCAGCTTCTTGCCTTTTCTGGGTCTCTGACACCTGGGGGGAATGTGAAAGAGGGGACAAAGGTGTGGCTATTCCCACCGCAACACCTTGAGTCCTCTCAAGCCCCAACTGGATAGTATAAAGTATTCAAATCAAAGTTTGAAAGGTAGGCGGTGACTTTTTTTCATATTTCTACAACCCTAACTTAATCACAAAATAAGTACTGTATGTGCTTTCCACTAGACCACTCTTGGCTGTACACAGCCAAGTAAATATTGCATAAACTTGGCTTTGTAAAGCTGGGGACTTTGTCTTTGAGACATTTTGCCAAATCCCTGAATGGAAAATAGCTAGGTGTTTTTAATGACAATATCCCATGTTAGCTGAGCTTAATTCTTTAGCATTAGTGCTCCATTTTTGAAAAGAAAATTTCCAAAGGAAAATTTCTGAATTTTTGATTATGACATTTTCCAGAAATGCTTTGCCCAGCGCAGTTCAAAACCCAAATGTTCAATAAAAATCAAAGACACAGTGGGTGTTTGTACTTCTGTGGTTTCACAGGAAATCTCGATGACTTCACCTTTTTTGTTGTTTTTGTAGATCTACAGCGCTTATTTTTACAATGTACCTGTGATTTAGGGCCCTTTCTCTGCTTTGGTAGAAAACAAAATTCACAGCTTCAGTAAATTGGCAATGTGGTTCTTATTTTGTCACCTATTTGAAAGTGTGAAATCATTTTTGGCAGAACAAAATAATGCTTACATATTTCTTACAAAGAAGCATTTAACTTAATATATGAAGTATTGTGAGTATTTGGTATTAGCCAAATCAGTACCATGTGCTGCTGCACTGTGGTCTTTTAAAAACAAGGTGTGTTATTTTATTCATGGATCAAGACGAATTTACCTACATTTTGATAACTCCTTGCTGACTTGGAATGTTATACAAATTGTCATTTATAAATACTGCTTATACAACCCTCTCTTTAACTGAACAGAAAGCAGCAAGTGCACAATAGTTGTGCTTGTTTCCAGAAAGCCTGTCCATGTGGATCCAGTCCATGGGAACATCCACACACGGTGGCACAAGGCAATAGCTCACTCAGACAAAACTCAAGAGGTATTGACTTCAGCTGTGACTATCAGGAGTTTTATCTTAATCTTTCCATTTCCGTGGTGTCTCTTAAAATTCCCACACCTTGACTGCTTTTTATAGGATTCTTTGAACTGAGTTAGCTACAGAAGGGGCCAGATCACCACTTCATGTGAATCACACTTTGTCCTTGAAATGAGTTAGAGAGCTGGACTTACCTGTTCACCATCTGCTTCTTCGCTTGTTGCATATGGAGAGTACTTCTGCTAAACGCATTCAGAGGGAATTTATGTTTGATTTCTTCAAATCCCTTGATACAGCATTAAATATTGATCTCGAAACAAATCTTAAACAACAAAAGAAAGCGAATTGATGTTAAACATTGACACAAAATACATTCTTTGCTCTGTTAACAATTTTAAGTGAGTAGAAGTTATTTTTGGGAGAATTCTAATTTTATCTTTCCAAATGTTATTCAGAAATGAAGAGAGAGAAGGAAGTTTCTTTGCAGGAGGTTGAGTGCTGTCTGTAATATAGATCTGATATATTATTATATATTGTGAATAAAACTGAGTGAAGGAGTAGTGAAAAAACTGCTCTAACCAGAGATGAACATACCACATGTTTTGGTTAAGGGTGTGAATAACTCTATCTTTCAGAGGTCCAATATAAACTCTGCGTGCATGGTAGAGTACAGTGCACCACCAATACGTAAATAAGCGAATTCTTTTCAGGGATGGCTATCTTTCTATATTTCAAATTAAAGCAATTTATTAATGTGGCATATACAGTTAAGAGTATCTTCCAGCTATCTGTGACTGTCAGAGACATTAGTTCATAATGATTTTGTCCCTACATGCAGTGGCAATATGAAACGTCTCTCCAACACTTCCAGCATTAGGATATGTGCAGCCCGCAGTCAAAGTGCAGTAGCTTGAAAAAGAAGTGTGACGTTTATTAGATCTAATTGTGTATAATTTTTAAAAGCTGTTTGACATCTAAGAAGAGATAAATGTTTTCACACTTTCAACGTTCAAACACAGCACACTGTCTTCACACCAATTATGCTGCTGTTTCCTATGATGTGACCTCCTCTTTAGTTTTCAAGCTTCTCCTTTTTACTAATTTCTGTCCTAGAAATTAAGCAGATACTCTGCTTAAAGATTTGTAAAGCAGTGGATTTTTCTGCATTTGTACTATCTTACTCTGTATTAAGTAAGGTACAGGTGCTTTTGCCATTAATGTGCCTTAACATCCTCCTCGAACCTAAAATTCAAATTGCATTCACATCTATACAGAGTAATACTTGTGAAGAAAAATTTCAAATTACTATGAATTTTTCAAAGCAGGTATACAGTTGAGGTTCACTTATTATTCATTGTACAAATTATACTTATGCACTTAAGTGTTGTTTTTATTGCAGAAAAGCAGGGAATTTCCTTCTGTATTATAAGGAACCAGCATTTATTTGCTTTCTCATGCAAGTAGGATCTTTCTTCATCAGATTTTCATATCTGATCCAATAATTTGTATTTTGATATATACATAATAATGTTTCTGTTTAGATTTGTATCTCTTCTTAATAAAATAAAGAATAAGGATGTGATTGTGACGTGTTTTACATACATCATGAATAGTGAAGGAAGGAGGAAGGAACAGTAGTTACAAAACCCCAACAAAGTGGTAATGCAAAATTTTGTAGTGAAATTTAGATGACATTTAAAGTTGTTGAGTTCAGGGTATTAAGCCTCTGAGGTTTACCTGTCTTGGTCCCTCAAATAAATATTTTATTTCTCTGTCACAACTACTGACTTTTAAGAAGTACTCATGCACTCTCACATTTTGGCATAACAAACTCCACTGGTCCTTTGGGAGTAACGATTTTCTGAATGGTGTTTTCTCACTTGGGTCATCCCCCGATTGCTTTCTCTTTTGAGGGGGCAGGTGAGATTGAACTGAGGCAGCAGAAGTGCCTGAACGCTGCTGGTGGCCATGGTTGCAGCAGGGAGGGATCTTTTAGGAAACAGATGGTTGTCTGCCAACAATGGGAAGGAAAGCCGTTCGTTTGAGAGCAAAAAGAGCACCTCTCAACTTCGATTGCAGCTGAGTGTAAATGAGGGGTAGAGCTCTTCTGTGCAATGGGTGCAAAAAGTCAAACAGGCAGTGAATAAGAACCAGAAATCCAGATAGTGTGTGTTGGGGAGGTAGAGGAACCTGGATGAAGTCCTTGGGTTTTATGTATTAAAATAAGAAGGCAGTCTGAAGAAAGGAGAGAGGACAACAGGTTACAAAATGCAGGAATGAAGAGGTAGGATATTAATTAAAAATTCAGCTTCAGTGGTAGAATTCTGATGGAAATCTAGGGAGGTGAAGGAGGAAAGGAGACTACATGAACATTAACTCTCTGTGTTATCCACAGAAATATTTGATCAAAAGACAGGGGAAGAAAGTAGTTAGAAGATGTCACATTTTCAGTGAGGAATGGGACGAGGATATCATGTAAGAGAAGGGATGCTGCAACGGATGCAGAAATACCAAAAGGAAAGGCATCACTGCAGTACTAACACTGATGAAAATGGCATGTTAGGTAGTGAAGCTTAGGGAAGAGTATAACGTTCTGCTAGTGAACAGAAAACCTTCTCTTCCTGCTCTGAATGAGTCCAGCAATTTTCCTTACAGAACTCTTCTTCAAAATGGAAAATAATGGAAGGTTGAAAATGTTACTGTGCATTCAGAGAGTAGGATAAAACAGTTAATTGTGGAGTACATGAAAAAAATTAAGCCATCAGTTAAGATACATAGCAATATGGTAGTGGCTGAGAGGAACCACTTAAGGTCAGAAGGAGGAGGGGAAGGGGTGAGGTGAACGGGATTGAGGGTGGAAGGAAGAGGTAGCAAAACTTTTTCCGTGAAAAATGCCCAAATTTCTTAGGGCTACCTGCAGTCCTAGATTTATCAGTCATGCCACAGAGTGTCTTAACAAACACTAGATGGAAACCTTAACTGTTTTTGAAGAATAAAAACACAGAAGCACGAATCTGTCAAATTGTAGCATCCGGCATACTAAACCAAATACCAAATTCCCACAGAGGCTGAAGAAACATTTAATGAAATATAGCACCACTGAACAGAAAATGGGACCCAGCTGATGAGCACAGGGGACAGCACAACTTGCCTGCCCAAAGATGTGGTCTCAGATGTACAAGTTACAAATTGCATAGTTATGAATTGGAGAAAAACTTGAAATCCTCCATCTTCAGTGTGAAGACCTAATGCAGAAAAGATGTTCCCTTCTCTTTTCTTTGAAGGATAGAAATCTTTTGTTCCTCAAGACAGAAATGTCAGCTTTGTAATAATAAACCACTAACAAACAAATGGGACTTGCCACGGATTCCAGGGGACCGTGAGAAATATTGTCTGTGTAGTATTTGCTGAACAGATATTAAGTGCTCCATTTCTACTGCTGGTTTCTAGGTGATGTTTTCATGCTCGCCTGTGACAGCTGCATACTTAAAAAAAAATAAAAGTAGCCTTAGTAATAAATGAAAAGACTATGGAAGTGACTTATTTAGACCACACAAGTATGAAGAGCATCCTGGTTAACAGGAACGCTAAATAAAATAACACCAGTGGGAGTTCAGAACATATTAAAAGGATGTTCTTACTGGGTAGCTTGTGGACAAAACCACAGTATTTAATAATGCCTTTTTCAAACATGATGAGAAAAATTCATATGAAAGTCTAGAAGAGATTCTTCTAGGAACGTGTGTGTTTTCACACATCATTCTCTTGGTAGACGGATGGCTTTCAGTTATTTTCATATCACAGAAATGCCATGTCAGATACAAATATCACATATTTTCCTATTAAAGAAGTCTAGTTGCCAAGAGGCAACTAGAAAGGGAATGGGAAAGCCCTTAAATACCTGTTCGATATTCATTTATGCAGGGCTGAAAAGCCGTATAGGAAGTCTAGAAAGAAATTATTTAGAGTCCCATAAAAATAAGTAAGATTTGTTATTACAAGAAAATTGTTCTTATATAATACTCATTCCACACTCCATTTGATACAATTTCAGTACTGTTCTATCTTAGTTTCATTATTTCATGGTTAAGAGGATTCTCAATGTAAGCCCAGTAAAAGTTGCGTGTGTCTGTACTTTTCTGCAGGATCAGTAGACTTGAACTCACCAAATTCTCAGGCCATCATGGAAAAGGACTGTTACCATTTTTTATTCCCTGTCTCGAGCAGTTAAAGAAGCATCTAATGTCTTGCATCATAGAGTTTTGCTGTATGAGATAGTATGTTTTATTTAATGAACTAGTTTCTGGCCTGGAACAAGGCAGAATAAAGCTATATTTTTAAACTTCATGCACTGAGAAGATAAGAACCTATCAGCGTGACAGTGCCGGTTCGATCTCTGAATGATTAGCAACTCCTCAGCTGGGAATAATTGGCAAAATGAAGGGCATCTGTGCCATCCCTCCTGAAGGCCCTCAAAATTTATTTAAGAGTCAAGGGCGTGGCATGGGATGGCTTCAGCAGAACTCTCTGGTGTAGGAGAAGGTGATGTAATTTCTGTGCAGGACCTGGCTGGGAAGGATTCTGGGGTAAGCAGGTTGAAACTGAAGTCATCTCTGAATCCTCTCTTCTTACTCAGTTTGAGTTTGGGCTTTGTTTGTTTGGGTGTTGGGGTTATGGGTTTTTTTGGCTATAATAGAGAATTTTCCAGTTTCTTAGCCAATTCCTACTACCCTTTCTTTGGCCTTTGTTCAAGACTAGCATGTGCTGTGGTTATGGCAGCAAGGATGGTTTCCCCCCCCTGAGGATCTCTGTTAGCCCTTTACCTATTGTCCAAAGATTATTTTGATTCTCATCTTTGTAGATTCATTTGTTTATAATGCTCTATATGTTAGGAGTTTTTACTTTCATCAGAAAACTAATTTCAGACATTGAAACCAGTAGTTACTCTATTTCCCAACAGTGTAGGAGGATGGATTAAAAAGAAACCAAAGCAGTATGTTGCTGTGGGACCAAGGTGCTCTTACCTAACTCATCAGTATTCAACCATTAATTCTGTTCATTTCCAGAACACACAATCTCTTTCTTCAAGGTTGCAGTTAAAAGGTGTTCACATATCCAGATGGCTTATGGGCATTATCATGACTTGTGAATTGAATTAGTCTTTATGTGGAGTTCCATTTTTCTTGGTTCCTGATTTGTATTTGCATAAATTATGGTGAGGGTGCACTGACAATGCACTTCACTTGAAGCATTCCTTCTTTTTCATGTGGTATAGCAGTGACCAGCAGTGCCTGAAAACAATAACAGTATTTCAGGACTCTGATAAGTGTTCACTGTTTTATACTTTATGTCGACTTTTCCTCTAAAAACAGGTTTTCATCATTGGTACTTGGCATCGCTGATAGGTTGTCAGTGGGACAAAAGAGTTCAACGTGGGCATGATAAATGAATTTGAAAGCATGCAATGTTGCCTTGGAAGGTTCAAAAGCAGCATTACCTGGGTAGCTTTTATTGTGGATACTGGCATTTTACATGTCATAGTAATAAATGCAGATGCTCTGTCTTCCTCTATTACACACACTGATATCTGCCATAAGTATTATATTTGCTTGCTGGAAAAGAGTTTTTTCTAGCACCCTTAATGGTGCACAGCTAAATTCTGAAATGAGCCTCTTTCTGCATTAGCCACGTTTATTAATGACTCCGGCAGAACTTTTTTCATGTCTACCAATTCAGAAATTTAACATGCTCACCTGGAGCATATTGTAATTCAGATCACTGCAGGAAAATTGAAGCTTAAAATTTGCAGATAGATTCTATTTCATCGAATGTGATGGATGTGGATACAGATTCTCTGTACACTGAATAGGTTGCAGGTAAAAGCGAGTATCCTGTTTTGCACTAAGCGTGATGAATGTGAGACTTGGGTGCCTGGATATTAAAAACACACATTGCTTGAATAGACAGGTATACTGTATCCACACTTCTGATCTCTGCTGCATACCTATCCTCACTAGTCATTTTCTTTGGTGCCTGCTGTGTGCCAGATGGCCAGTCTAGTAGAGGGGGAATTCAGTCCGAATCTAAAACCCAAGATTTCTGGGCCACTAATTGAGACAACACGGGGAATATCGAGGAGCATCTGTTACCTGTGCTCACGTATTTTAAAACAAAAGCAGGGGTTGTTTCATCCTTTCATTAGTTTGCTAGCCTTTGGTGTAAAAAATAAACACAGGGCATTTGTTGGCGTTCGGAGTTTATTTTGTTGAAGGGACTGGTTCTTGGCAGCTGCTTTGCAGCGATGCAGGTACCTGCTCTGCTTTTCCCACTGCCCTGCTGCCATGTTGAGGGTGAATGGACCATTATTGATTGGTTGTGGTCCACGAGCTGCTTCAAGTTTCTTACAATTCAACAGTCTGGAACTGAGCAATTTTCCTTGGAAAATGCCAATGTAATCTCTCTCACAGTGCACGACGACTTGATAACATGAAGCTGTGTGATCTGGTGGTCTGAACAAAGGACTACTTTTCTCTCTGACATGAGCTCCTCTTTGTAGGATGTTCAGAGTCACACAAGCCAAGCCTTTCACGCTGTACAGCTAGAGTCTAGAGAGGCTGAGTGCTTGCAGTTTCCACTGGAAACAAATGAAAGCATAGCAACTCTGAGAAAAACATGCCAGTTTTAGTTTAGGAAAGTAAATAGAGATTCTGGGGCTATTTGGGAATAGAAGAGTGATCTAGAATCAATATCTGTAGCCTTTGAGAAGGGGCTTTAATTACTGTTAAAATCCAGGATGGAGCAGAAAGCCTGGCACTGAAAGGATGTGTAAGCAGGGAATGGCAGGCTTCGAAGAGCTATTCAGTTTGTCAGGAATTATGCTATATATTCTTCTACCCAGCCATCCTGAGGGTTTTCACACTGTCCCTTTGCATGTTCTTGCTGACCAGGTGTCATGACCCTTTAAAGGCAAAACTGTGACTTGTATTAGCGTGGAGTTTAAAGAAGAAGAAAGTAAAAGGTAATTGATTCAGAAGAGAACAGGGAGTTGCAGAAGCTTTGCTGCTTTGAAACGATCTCGGTTTTATTACATGGAGTAGATTGCAATTCTCAGTGACACACCTCTGCTTTTCTTCTGACTTGATTTTCTGCAGTAGTTTCTGATAAAATACTAAAAAATTACTTTTAAGGCCCTCAAGGGTTGAAGAGGGACCTTTAGGATTTACAATGTTGATTAATAGAACATGAACTGTCAAATCTGAAAGGCAGCTATCCAAAACCACCAGGATGATCCCTCTGACACAGAGTGTGAATGCACATGAGCTGCTTGAAATGTTTAGAATAAATATAATGCTAATAATAATAGTGTAAGGCTTAGTGCAGTGTAGCCCTGTGTTTTAGTGTGACAGCATTTTTCAAGTTGTTCTTGACAAACCCTGTGCTCGTGCATCCCCACAGCACACAGTACTGAGTGAATTCATTTCACGACATGCTGGTTGTCTTAACAAGCCTGCTACCCTGTAAGCCTTCCTTCTGTCAGTAAAGCAAAGGCCTGCTACATACATCTTTTTCAGTGCCTCATCACTTTTCATATAGCTTTTCGAAAGAACTGTTTGGGTTTTCAGAGTCCCTTCATTTTAGGAGCAGAATGTGCTTTCTGAATAGCACAATTCTTAATTTAAATTTATCCCCCAGTGAAACGAGCTGGAAACACCAGCCAGTGTTCTGCAGAAGAACAACAAAAGACTACGTAGGGACCATGTCAGGCAAGTGCACAGGGATAAGTGCCACAAAATATTTCTGTCCGTGCTCTTCTGAATTAAGTAAGCTGGTTTTAGTAGTCCAGTTTATACTGTGCATGTGCAAAAGGATAAAGTTCTGCCGACCTTTCCTTAGTTATTTATCCCATAATTTTTCAGAGCATAACCTCTGAAGTCTAAGCAATGAGATAACATAAAGTGTTTCCTTATTGATTTCTTCACCTACTTCGTGTAGTAGGTATCGTACTTGTAGCATTCAACATAAACTTCAGAGCTGCAGATTTAACTGGTGCTGCTAAAAAAAGAGATTTTGAGTCGTGAAAAGACTGCAAGCTTTCTATGATGGACTGAAGCAGGTATGTAGGTACATTTAATGTAATGTAAACATTGGGACTAACCTAAGTGTCTGTAACTCTTTAAAAAAACCCAAAACAAAACACACAACAACAAAACCAAAACCAACCCAAAACTACAAAAAAACCCCCAGACCCTCACCTTTCGTCACACCCTCAGCTTTCTCTAGGCACAGAGTAGACAAATGCATTCAGGAAAGAGAATTTCTCTTAGCAATGTGCCATGGAGTCTTGCTGTGAGAAATGTTTTTGTTTATTTCTTCTACAAAAAGAAAGTAATATAAACATAGGAGTATTTTTGCTTTTCAAAACCAATTAGTAAGAGTTGATTTTTGCATACAGCATACATTTTTTTTTTAAATGACTTGGTCTGTATGAGGAGCACATGCTGTTGGTCATAACTAAGAAGTAGAGATCTGGGGAACTGTATTGGTTGAAATACTTCAGTAGAACTGTTTAAAGATTGTATAATTTTTGTGACTTTCATGATGTTTTGTGAGATACTTTAAATTTCCAGTGGAAAAGAGATATTTGAATTATTTGTTTTTAATTGTGTTTACCTAGTGTCCCATGGAAAGAGGTTTAAGACTTCACAGAGCAAAACAGAAACAGTCCCTCTTTTGAATTTGTCAGCTGCAAATGGCTTTAATTAAGAAATACATAATCCATCGTAAATTGTTCTTCTCAGTGAAGTTTGAAGTTGACAGTTCAGTATGTGAGATCCAGCATGAATTTTAATCAGGAGTGCACTGGGAGGGTGGACTGCAGGAGGTCTGGGTGGAGAAGCGTTAGCACAGTTATCTGTTGTTTAGGGATTCTGCTTTTGAAGAAAAATACCTGGACATCTAAACACTGAGAAATAAACTTGCATCTTAAATGTAATATTATTAGTCTTAAGCACTTTCTAATATTTTTAGTAACTTACTGATTTGCTTATTTTATTCAAATTATCCTAGCAAGTATTTAGAATCCATTTTTATTGTAATCTTATTGAGACCAAAACAAAAAAATAAAATAAAAATCCCCAAACTGAAGATCTCTTTGACAGGCTTAGGGGTCAGAAAACAGAAGAAGAATCTCTTAAAATTTCATTTATGGTAATGCTTGAGCTGTAGCAGCTAAATACAGTTCACTGTCTCTCTGCTTCTGAAAGTTTCAAGCTGTTTTATGACAGCCATCACAGTCTTTATATGCTGTATGTGCTTGATGCACATGTACAGTTTGATAAGAGGGAAAACTACAAAACTGGAGAAGATGAATTTTGCCTTGATTGACCTTGGACTCATTTGCTGGTTAGTGAAGGAACACTCCTTTGAAGTGCAAAAGCGGTCACTGTGTTTAAAGACTTGGACTGCACAAATAAGAAAACAATCTCTTGGATATTTTTCATCGAAGAAGTTCATCTATAAATGACAATCAAAGAGCAAGCTATTCAAGAGTTTCTTCTCTTGTTCTTTTAAATGCTTTCTGTTCTTATTCTGCATTCCTTATGCTGTGCTTTGGCATTTGGAGATGAATGCCATCTCATATGGTGACAATAAGGCCAATTCAGTGCCCTTCTGTAGGACATTAGGCTGTATGTCCTGCTACACGTAAGGGATTAATTAAATAGCTGTGAATAGCATATTTGAGACAGAAAGGTCACTGTCAGCACTTTGTATGCTTATGCTAGCCAGTTGTGTTAGGAGAATAAAATGATGCATTAAGCATAATTAAATGTGAATTTGAGATGTTTCAAAGTAGAACCAGTTATTGCCAATTAATTGACTCGGTGGTGTTTTGTGTAAATGGTTCACTTCAGACTTTGTTAGTGACAGAGTATCTCCATACTTTTGACTGGGTATTTATTTTCTTAGCAGCCTAATTCAGAGTCATCTTGTCAGGTGGCCATCCTTTGGCTGCATAATTGTATTTATAGGTACTTTATATCTGTCTATATTATCAACCTGTATCTACTCTGAAAAAGAAAATACATGTTTGGGAAAACACCACATTTAAAATCCCTTTTGGAAGAAGGTCTCATCTCAGTTGCTGCCATTTTGTAATGTAAAGATGAGCATAAGACAGAAGCAAAGAAAAGAGAGAGATGGGTAAGAACTACTGTTCCTATGTGCTGGTGAGGAAGTCGACCCCTGCCTCAAAGTCTGTCTTGGCCATACTGATCATGCTGTGATGTTCTCTTTCTTTGTTGATGTTTTGTACAGCACTCGGGGCAAGGGCAACAAAGTTGGGGCACAACCTTGCACGATTTGTTTCCTTGCCCCGGTCTGAGTTTACTGCAAAGGCCAGTAGATATCTCCTGCTTGCCCTGCCCTACTGCTGCCATCTCTTCTGGGGTATTTTACCTGCTTACTAGCCTTAGGTCAAGAGGTTAAACAACAGTGTCCACCAAGAAAGGAAAGACCATCTTCTCATGGCCCCATGTCCACCAGGCTGCTTCTGTATCTGTCCTTCTGTGAGCCCCAGGATGCCTGTGTGAAGCTGCAGTTCCTGGAGTAGGTTCTCCTGTACCTCTTTATTTGCAGATATGCTGCAAATTGCAACCCCTCTTGGACACCAGCTCAATGTTACAAACTGGATGCTTTCTTTTTGATTATTGCTGATATAAACTGAATACCACTATTCTGGGTGCTGTAAGAACAGATAATAAATGGCAGTCTTTGTCAGAAAGAGTTATCAGTCCAGATTGTTTTGTGGGTAAATGATGAGGCAATAGACTGCTAATGCACGAATTGTTCAGGCACATGGGAAATATTTAAGTACTGCTGTCATGTTGTTTTTCTATGCTCAATTTACTGGCATTATTATGTCATACTGGTGAGTTCATCACCAGGCCCTTTCATACAGCTCTGTATTTATAATAACTAATACAATTTAGGTTGTGTGCTTTTCTTTGAGATGATTTCATATTTATAGTGTATTCTTTCAGGTTTTTTTCTAAAAAAAATATAATGGAGTGCAGAAATCCTGACTGTAGTTTGGGAAGGTTGTTTGTCTTAGTTTTTAATGTGTGCAGATGAAGATATTTATTACATGTATTCAGCTGGCTTTTTCTCCCAACGACAGGTTATCACTCCAGTACTGTAGGGTAAGGCTTTAATTGCATTCATTATATTTGGCGGAGGATTGGCTAGGATAGCCTCTGAGGATTAAAACTGTTTATGTGGGTATGAAAGAATCATTTGGTAATCTGCCAGAGCACTCTTGTTGCAAGGGGAGGTTTTCCTGTCAAACTGAAGAACCACTCGGATAAACAGGGTTCCTGTGCAGCTGTCTTTGGTGCATGAAGTCATTAGCCTAGGACACCTGTATCTCAAAACACTTGGGTTACCTGGTCTGCATCAGATACTTGGGCTGACCTATTAAACGTTTGTATTTCAGTTCTTGAGGTCATGTTAACAAGCTTTCTTATCATACTACAAATACATCATCAGAGGTTGTTTGGGACTTTCTTTTCATGGGTTTCCTCTTGAGTTGATAAATGAGTCTTTTGACAAGAACAGCTCATTCAGAATGTAGTAACTGGTAGCTCTTACTGGTTGCAAAACAAGAACCACAACAGTACAGCTGTTCTTTGTCTTCTGGAACTTCACGGGTTACCCAAAAGTATAATTTCAATCAAAATGAATCCATGATGCATGCAGAAAGTGCCACAAAAGATGCATTCATCTCTTCTGTGCAAGAAAAAGCAAATAATTAAAAAAAAATCTACTGAAGCAAGGAAAAAAATAAATATAACTAATTTATGTGTATAATTAAATAATAACTAAATTAATAATTAAGACAATGGCTATTATTTAATAATCCATTTTGGTTTTGGGTCTGTTTTGTTCTCAGTACAAGAGAGGAAAATATGTGCTCTACTCATGCAACGGAAGATTATTTTGATGTTTTTGAAACTTTAAATGCCTTTTTGGCGTAGGAAGACAGCATTTGATATTAAACAGTGATGAATTTCACTTAATAAATCTGGACTTGTTTTATTGAATACTGGTGATAGACAAGTGAGCTAAATCTTTATATGTAGAAACTTGCTCATATAGGAAGGTTCTGCAAGACTGCAAGCTCAGAATCCTGCATTGCCAGCAGAAGCCTTGCTGGAAAAATATTATTTCGTTTATGAGTTTATGCTGTGTCTTTGATGCACTGTGTAAAATTAACTTTTATCTCTAGACAAGATCTAAAACGTTTCCAACAGTTCACTTAAAAGGGTGGGGAAAAAGAACAGTGTGTTAACTAAGAAGATGACATATTGCCCGAGGCAGTCTGCTTTTCTCTTGGCTCTAGGAGGAATTTTCTGTCTCCTAAAGGTCTAATTCTTTATAAGTGGTTTTGGTTTTTTATTTCTTTTTAAACAGTACGTAGCTGTGGTCTCCTCAGATATTTCATGAGTGCCAGGTGCCAGAACAAAACAAAAAAAGAATAGAAATAACCTGTATTTCTGGAGAAGGTGAATCATCTGTACTTAAACTGAAAATGAAGCAGTCTGGCAGTGTTTGATCCACGTAGCTCTGGGCAGTGTTCTGGTCCTGAAACAACTGGAATCCATAAGAGAAAATTGATCCAGTTTTAAAATGTGGGAGGTGAAGTGTCTCACAAGTGCTTTTCATTGAGAAAATGATAATCGAATAAAGTTTCAGTAGCACTTGAGGGGTTAAGCTATCATGTGTCCAATAGCAAGAATCGTAACAGCTGTCTGCCCCAAACAAAGGGATCCTTCTCAGAGCTTGTTTAGGGCCACCTTCTACTACAGGTCTCAGCTCTACAAGTGCCTTTGTGGACAGTGAAATGCAGCCTCCTTCATGACATGAATAGGGAACGACAAAAACATCACATCTGGTAGCAAAAATGTTTTTCATTACAAAAGTGAACAAGGTTTGAATATGGTTTGGGTGGCTTCATGTGCAGCATGGAGCCGTCCAAAGGACTAATGTCAGAGCATGCAGCTAATCAGAACCCTGATGCTATTTTGAAAATCACCATGGGAATGTCTACAAATAAAAACCTTTTCTGGGCAAATTAAAATATAAATGAACTTGTACATAAACACTGTCATCAACTTTAATGTTGAAAATGCTACTGAGCTTTAATGTGTGTTTCTGTCCACTTAGATATTCTGCCCTGATTCAGTCTCGGGCATAAGACTGAGCCTCAGCATCTGTTTTGTCCTCGTGTAGAAGTCTGAGTTGTGAAATATCCATCTTATTTTACTGGTTTTTAATGAGGATTATTGGGCGTGAAATTCACTTCCTTGCATGCCACAGAAAAACATTTTAATTAGGAATTCTGTGTTGTTTTTCTCAGCTTTGTCTTCCATGCCACCTTCCGATTCCCATGAGGTGAGCCTAAGGTTGGAGGAGTGTGGGAATAGGTCCATGTGCCACATCCTGATGCCTCTGAAGGTTATGTAGGTAGAATAGATGTGTGAGATGTATGAGGCAGGCCAGCAAAGCTGGATATATCTATAACAACGAATTGTACTCATCGCTCGTGTATAGCAAAAATAAAATCACTTAGTGATGATGTGATAGGAGTTGTAAAGGAGTGGGAAGATGAGGATGTATCAGGGGAAAAGGGAATCAGAGTAAGAGTGTGCTGTGCCTTGCCTTTGCTTCTGTATTCCTTATATCTGATGTTTTAAAGGTCTCTTCCCCTTCTCAGGTGGTGGAAGGAGCCATCTCTGCTGCACTCTTCTACTTGCAGCCTGCCCTGGCTGCTTTGGCACTCCTGTGGCTGTATGTTTGTCTAATGGGTTTTAAAATAGGGTATTATCATTTTTATAATCATTAGAGAAGCCAAAATGTTACAGATTTCCATAGATTTCTTTAAAATTAGGAATAGATTTTATTTATTTATTTAATTCCAAATCCCAGGAATGCTTGCTTTTGGGTTTATGGAATCCCAAGTGTACCCAACACTTCACAATTCCTGTGTAAGATATGCAAGATTACCCTTGCTTTATTGTTCTTGTACTCAAGCACAGTCTTGCTGTCATTAGATTTTAGGGAAGGTGGTAGCAGAAACATTCACTCATTATTCAGTACTAAATGATGAAAAATACTACTGTCCTTAGGAAACTCCTTCCTCTTCCAGTTTTGCTGTTTGTCATGGTTTAAGGTATTCTCGCTCATTCTTGCTATTCAGTTCATAGCAAAACTGTAATAAGAATGCATGAAATCAGTGAAAATAATTGCTTCTATCACCTCATTAAGATTTTGTATTAATTTGACTAGCTATAAGTGCTTGTTTATCACAAGGACATTGTTTTTAATTTGGAAACACGTTCTGCGGATATTTAACGATGCTTTCAGTGGAAAGGGACCACCACCACTATTTAACCACTTTTTTGAAGGAGAACATTTTCACTGACAGTTCTGTTGGTTTGAATATTTGTAGTGTACAAAACTAAGATGTTTTGGTGTATGCCTGGTTTTAGGAATGATGAGTTGATTCAAGCAACAGATCAACTTGTGAACCTCCAACTTGGCAGGTCACCGTGGTCTTTGTTCAGCCTACAGACCTAGGGGTTTTTTTCAAGTAACTGTGGAGCCCTTGCTTGCTTAGGTTACCTATAGCTTAGGATCTCAGATGGAGCTCTGTTTGTTGTATCTTTATGAACCAAAAGGCCATTAACTGGAAGGGTCAAAGGGTTAATGGAAGAAATAGTCTCTGCTTTGCCATTATCTTGCGATGTTCTGCGGGAACCAGGGGAAGATAACACTTGCTCCCCTGTATCTGTAGGTGGTTTCTAAAAAGGTGACCTCAGTGTTCTGTGACTAAATAAAAGATTAAATGTAAATACAGAGGCCAATAGAAATGAACTTGCTCAAACTGCTAGTGGAGAGCCATGCTCCATTAAATGACCACGTCAGTAGTGTCAGGTCAAATTCTTCTTAGATGAGTAAGGGTCATAGAGATTGCATTGCTTAATTGCCTGACTTTCTCTTTGTACACACCGTTGTTATCCTTTTGTGTACTCCAGGAGAAGAGCATAAGGGTATATGGAAGATGGGACATGGAGACAGATAAAAGGAAAACTTCAGCTTAGTATCATATCAGTGATATACTGACCAGCTAAACGATTTTTCAGAGTGTTTAAAAATACTTGAAAAATTCTTGAAAGCATTAAAACCAAAATGTGAAGCTTTCTCTAAGATACACGCATGGTTCTTTAAATAGACAGGTATGTGTGTATCTTACCTCCATGAAGGATTTGTGTTCAGGTATCTCAGTAAGCTGTTTTATGTGTTATAAATTCCTTTGTTAATTATGAATGCTTCTTGTAACCTCAATTTTGATGCTCAGTTATTCTTTTGGAAAAGTCAAAAATGTAAATCATAAAGGTAGTCCATGATATATTGTATAGAAAGGTGACTCACTGATAGAGTGGAACACAACTAATGTAACGTTATGTCAGACAGTTGGAGAAGATGCTACACAAGAAAGATCAAATTTGCTTCTTTGAGTCCGCATTGCATTTGGTGTCAATTCTAGATACCCACGTAACAGTTGTGAGGGAGAATGACAGAGTTGTCAAAAGCCAGAAAGAGTCAGGGGAGAGCCCAGACTGAGGGTTTAAAGATGTACTGATAGTTTGGGGGTTTTTTTCTTTCTTTAGTTTCAGATTTGTTAATCAGATCGTGCTTGTGACAGCCGATGTGAACTGGGTTATCAGCCACATGAAACAGATTCAGTGTGAATGTGAGTAGTTGAATTGATGCATGAAGTTAAAGTTTCTTGGACCAAAGGATACCAAGTAGCACTTTTTAATGGAATCTTTAATACTATGCTAAGCATCAAGATAGTCTTGATAGCCTCAGTTCAGCTTCTGAACTGCATTTCCCACCTTTGTCTCCATAGTATTTTAAAGCATTCTTAGAACTGAATTTGGAGTAAATCAACTGATTGTGACTTCAGATTAGAATTCTTGTGCAAAAGTGGATGATTAAAACTATATATATGCACATATGTATATGTAGAGGGTTTATCTAAAGCATATTCCCAAGAGGAGTCTGGAAGAGGAGTGTGTCCTTTGGGTTTTTTGAGCCTAAACAAGCTTGGAGTCATCACTGAGGTTGTTGTTCACAGAGCTGTATTCTAGGTTGAATGAAGTACAAGTATCCTTTTGATACTTCTGGCTAAAAATTCTTTCTGTGCATCAGTCTGTAAGGGGTCACAGGGCACACTGAGGCTGAGGGGTAGGTAACAAACCAAATACCAGCGTTACGCCCAAGGCATTCTGTGTTCTGGCTGCTGCATAGTTGTGTTGTTCATCCCCACTGTGTGATTTTTGAAGCTCGCTTGAGGTTGCTGACAGTGTCACTTGATTGCACTAATTCTGACAAGAGAATCAGGTTGGGATAAAACAAAGGGAAGAAGAATTGCTCTCATCTTTAATGATATCCCAGATGGCTCTGTCCTTTTCCCTTTTGGCTTCAGTTATTCTGGGCCATACAGTAATTCAGTTTGCCATTTATTGTTTTCATCTCCATTATAGTAAGATGCATTAGTGAGCAGGGCCACCCTCTTGTTTGTAAGAGCCCTGCTGTGGAATATATTTCACAAAATCCTGCTATTGTCTTTGTCACTTGTCAGGTTCTTTCATTTTCTTTACAAATGACACCATTTCTTTTCTAATGCATCACTTTCCATATATTAAACACTCCTAGTTCTTAAAATTGCAAGTGCCTTGGCTACTTCATTCTTGCATGATGAATACGGTGATGAAGGGCACGTGCCACATGGTTTTAAACTTCTGCTAAGCACAGAAGACACCTTGGGGAAAAACATTAGGCCATTCCCAACTGCAACTGAGAGAGAAAACTGAACTTGTACAATTTAAACTGTTATTGAAAACTCTTTGCTTCGACCCTCATCATATGGTTTCTTACTTGATTGCACTAAACTAAAATTTGTGATGAGTCCCATTAAACAAATGTGTATTTTCTAAAAGTTGCTGCAAATTCTTACAGCAGCTTTCTTTGTTGTTTTGTTGTTTTATTTATGAGTGAATGCTTGCCTTTTTCTTTCAGTATTTTGATTCATAATGCTCCTTTTGTCAGGAAATTAGGTATTTTTATTCACAAGCTGTCTGTAACTTCTAATGACTGTTTAGCTCAATTGTTCAAGGGAAAACAGACTCGAGGTTTTCTTGTCATATTCACATCCATGAGTTACTACTTGCTGTGCGTGTCCAATAGGAGTTGCTTAAACTTAACTAGCAAAATAGCTTTGTCTGTTCAGGTGAATAAATACTGTTCATTAAGATACACAATTCACTCGCTATAATTCATGCAAAGGAAGAAAAATTAATTTCATGTTGCTACGTTGGTGATTTCATAAATGAAATTCATGCCAAGTCGTTCTTGACTCAAAATTTCCTCCATTCCCCTGTAAAAGGTCCTTTCTCACTTATTTTGGCTTCTGTGATCTTAAGCCAGCAGACTTTGTCTTTTTTTAAGGTTGGAGGTTAATTGAACAAAGCATTTCTTCATTCGCCTTTCAAAGTCTTCTATCTGATTTTTCACTTTGTGGAAAGTCTTTGAACTTCTGTTGGATTCTCTGATCTCTAAAAGGACAGCATTCAGGGAACCCAGTTTTTTTTATTTTTCTTTTTTTTTGCCCGACTTTGGGGGTAAATTGATTTTTAGCCTAGGAATAGGCCACAAGTCTCCAATACTTGGCCACAAGTCTCCAATAAGTTGCCTTCTCTTTCGGAGAGGGCGGGTGGCCTTTTGGACTGATGGAACGACATGCATGAAGTCTGTCAGAAGTGTTTGTGTGTGGCCACCGAAGAGGACCTTTCTTGGGCAAATGAGGGAGAGAGAACTGGGGATTGTAAAGGCTGGTGTGAAGCAGCTGCGGGGAAAATCTGTCAGTGAGGTAGATCGGAGTGTTGTGCTTTTGTAGCCCCATAAAGACTTACTGGGTGAGTAGTGGCTCCTGGAGGATTAGCTGTAACCTACAACATGCACTTGAATGTTGATACTATTTTTATTCTATTTTTTTTTCAAATGCACTGCTCTTTAAATGCTGAAATGGAATTTTTTAGACCTCAGGAAATTCGGAATTAATCTTTACTACACTATGTGTTTTTAAAAGTTTATCTTGGGAATAAACCCTTTCACACAAAGTTGTCAGTTGTTCTTGTAGGGCAATCATATGTTTTGGAAGTAATTTTTTATTACCTGTGCTATTAGTCTCTGCAGGCTAAATCACAAATATTTCGTAGATGCTGTGTTTTGTAGTTGTGCAAGCACCTGACAGGATAACTACTAATAGTGATGTACTTCCCTAATCTGTGTTTTCTAACACGGGTCTTTTATCCTGCCTCTGAAATGGATTTTTTTCATATTATCTGGTCTGCTTTTTTTGCTGTACATCTTTGGTACCCAATAAGCCGCAGAGAATTTAGTTTAAGACAAAATAGTGACTCCAGCAGAAAATAAGTGGAGCCTTCTCCTGTGTAAATTGTAATTGAGGTTATGGCATGGCATATTGCCTTTGGCAGAGTTCTATTACTGAGAAACTGAAACCATGATTTTGAGGCTGCTGCAGTGTAAGCAAAATGAATTAATTATTAGAGACATAGGAAGAATTAGAGGAAAAGAGAATGGCTTCTTGAGTGAAATACGATGTATTGACTTTTGGAAAAAGAGGAGAAGAGCAAACAACTTAGTAATGAATAATCCACTTTCGAGTAACTAATGACTTCTTTGCAGATCTGCAATGTTGTTGGTTTTTTTTCTGCTGGTTGGGTTGTCTGTCCAAAGTCTATCAAATATTTATTAGAAAATTTGTTTTGGTTTCTTTGGGTTTGACTGTGACTGTGAGGGGCTTATCGGATATCAAGCCACTAATATGGTCTGTAAGTTGGTTTAAAATATATTCTACAATTAATTGAGAGAGCTTTCACCTCAAGAAAGAAAACAAGTGGAAAAGAAAGAAACAGAACTTGTGTTTTGTTTTTATAAATTAGAGGAAAATGCTGTCCTGATAGTGTCTCCCTACACTGGCAAAAAGTTATTTTTTCATCTCCTTTGAGTGTCCTTATGTGTCATCCATCTCAGTTCCAAAGTGTTCAGTTTTGTTAGTAGGAAGATGCTCTGTGTCACAGGTGGAACTGATCAGTCTCTCTTTATTCTGATAAAGTGTAGGTGCTAATGCTTAAGCCCACTGACCCTGCACTTAATATTTTTATAAAGTGAGAGATTTTGCAAGCATACAATTAAGTTCCAGATTTGCATGGTGCTTTTTAGCACCCTCATCTCCTTGTTTTGCTCGTTAAAGTAATTTTTAAAAAAGAGGGGTGTATCTCTGACACTAGTTTCTATACAGCTATAGCTTTCACCTTGTAAGAAGATCTTACTTTCTCATAAATAGGAAAGGGCAAATGTTATGTTTTAGAATCCTTGGTATGTCAAATAAAACTGTCTGTGGTGGCTTGAAATCTAAGTAACTGTGTTAGTAAAATAGTGAAGATCCATGCTAAAGCAGCTAAGAGAAGAGGGAAACTTGAAGACTCTTGTCCTGAGGTCAAGGCTTAAAAAAACCCCAATACACAATTTCTCTGAGACCAGAATAGGAATTTTGCTGAAGGTCAGTTGGACCTGTGCATTTGAAGAAGATACCTTTAAAAGGATATGTGGTATATAATGAAATAGTGTAGATGTTGTAAATGTGCATATGAATAAGTTTAAGTTGGGTTCAGGTTGAAATTGAAGAAGCAGGGGAATAATGATATCTCAAGCTCTTTCACCATTTTTTTAATATGCTTGATATTTTTATAATAGACTCTAGCTTACCTTCCTTTTTGTGCTGCTAACACCCTGAATTGAAAATTATGGCATAGCTCGAGAATGAGATGGATTGAAGTGCTTTTTATTACTGACTATTTCCAGGCAAAATGTTTTAAGCAAACTGGGTAATGGAGGGAAATTACATTATATGGGGGTGCTGGCCTTAAAGTGATCTTTCTATTATGCCTTCTGATAAAACAAAATTGCATTTGCGTTGTGTAAAATGATAAAGCAAATGAATAATTGCAGTGTGTAAACAAGAAAAGTTTTGACTGGTTAAATAAAACAAAAAAAAATAATAATCTATGAAGTTGAATAGATGTTTGCTTTAAGATATTTGATAAAGGACACCCAGTCTACTGGAAGGCTACTAAAAGACACTTTAATTTTGAAGGAGCCTGAAGAACTGAGAGATATGAGCTGACGGCTCCCAGGAATCTGTAGCCTTTTGTATTGAACCTGCCTATGTTGCAATTTTGGAAGCAGAGTTTAGAGGTTGAAGTCCTCCACAACCATCTACAAATGTTACCAGTTTTGAGAAAAGGAAATGCTGCTGACTGTACTGGATCAGACTGAAAGATGTGTTTAGCCCAGTGTTGCGCCAATGAGAACATTCCCAAATCTCAGAATATTCTCCCATCTTCCAGGTATTTGTAACAGAGACTTCCTCAGCTAAATGTAGTGTTATTTTTTATTTTCACTAATTTACAAGATTTTAGTTGCCTGAATGTCTCTTGCTGCTTTTGAACTTGCATAATGCTTCATATCTGCAGCATTCTGCCACATTTTTTCAGTTTTATTGCATCTTTAATGAAGAACTGGGTCCCCTTGGTTTTCTTCTGTTTGGGGTTTTTCAACCTCCCTGCTGTCTGTTATATTTGACTGCGGTTCTTGCATGTGGAGAGGCAGTGAACAGTTGCTACTTAATCACCTTCTCCAGGCCACTCAAGTTACTATGATCCTTCATCACTGTTTTTTAAAGTAATAATTATTATAGTTAATATTTTAAACTATCTTATGCTAATGAAAGAGTGAGGGGTTTTTGTATACTTAATGGCTTCTGTGTATTGGTTAGGGCTACGTGTGGAGTTCCTGGAGCCCTTAACTGGGGTTTGAAGGAAAACCTCCTGGAGCTCTCTGTTATGAGAAGAGGGTGGTGTCTGTGTGTTCATGTAAACACAGGTAATTACTAGACTGCCCAAGGGGTGTGTAGAGCTCCATTTTCTGTTTTGGTTTGTCTTTTTTTACAACTCCAAGGTAACACCTTTGATCTGCTCTTGTGGTTTAAGTTGCACCCAGGAAGCAACCAGCTCTGTTCTCTAGGGTGAGCTTTACCTGTGCAGCTTTTGGGAGCGAGGTCCATCATCTACACAGCAAGCACCCCTTTTTCTTAACACAGTGCTGCTGCTTATGTGGGCAGAGAACTCATTTGCCTTAATATGTTGGCTGTAAGAGAGGCAGGCAACCCTCTAAGTGTAATTAATATATCTCTTGGGGTAGTAAACCCTAATAGTTACAGCTACGTGCTCTGTGGGATGGGGTGGTTCTGGGGGCTGGTAGAGGCATCCTGAAACATCTGGTACTGGATGAACTCTCCTTTCTAGCTCGCATTGAATTACTTGCACAAGAACTGCTTTAATGGATTGCATGTTAGTCAGTAGCTGTAGCAGAGGGGTCAGTGCCATGTGCAGGCCTTCTTCTCACTTATGTGCTTCATCTGAGCCCTGCCTGGTGCATTGAGACAGTGCTGATACCAACTTCACAGCCTTCTCAGAATCCCTCTCTGCAGAGCAAACTTTATTCACCTGTAGCTGACTGCATCTGGCTGGTTTTGTAAAGAACAGGAATGGGCAACAAGATAGGATGAAACAGTAGTTTTCATGAAATCTTTGTAACAGCTGATGGTTTCTTTGTGAAGGATGGCAGGCAAAACAGGAAAGGAGACAAAAAACACTGAGAAAGGAGAATGTTAGCTTACAGTTCATGAAACAGACCTCAGAAGTTCTCATGGTTGTCTTCCTCATCCTATGATGCTTTTCTTCTAATAACAGATTGCCCCTGACAAGGATATGGTGTGTTATTTCATAGATACAGACTGTCTTTCAAAACTTCCAGTAAATATTTTTAAGACTTTTTTAAAAATGTGAATGTGGTTGACAAGATGACGCAGCCCCAGTTCACCAAAGCTCTTAAACATGGGCTGGAGAGCCCTGGTGGAAAAATGGCTGATAGAGGAAGCTGTCTAGTGGTCTAATTAAAAACCCATTTTTCCTTTTGCTGGTATCTCATTTTCGTGAAAATTGCCATCTTTTAGCATCAATATTACCTTGCCTTCAATATGTCATTGTAGCATTAGAGGAATTGGTGTTGGGGCTGGCTTTGCAAGAATTCTTCTGTTTGGAGGAGTTTGGTGCCACTAAGCTGCATCACTGTGCACTTTCCTTCTCAATTTGCTTGTGCTTAGCAGTTTGAAAATTGGTCTCTGGGCCTCGTGGATATACATATTTACTCTGTTAATTATGGGACACCCACGTTGTTAGAGCACAGTTGGTCTTTACCACCTCGGTAGAACATTCTGTATCCAACAAGGCTGTTGAGCGCTCTCATACTTGGATTTTAGGATGTCATGCATTGGTGACCAGATTGAGAGAGGATCTTCATTTGCTTTTCACAGTGAATTTATGGCCCTTGGCCAAATTAAGTTCACATACTCTCCTGATGCAGTATGTGCATGGGCATGGAAGCACAGATAGAAGTTCTGGCTCTCCTATAATGGGATAATGGAAAGTCTGTAGGGAGCGGGGCAATAATTTCCCCATTATGAATGGGCCTAGGAAATGAGTTTTCAGTTTCACTAATGTAAATCTTCTCTATGCCCACTCAATTTACTCTCCTCTATGCCTCTGGTCTGCACTAAGAAGTGCTTCTGCACTTGTCTAGGCTGATTACGATTCACATAAATAGATGCTTTCTATATGAAATGTATTTTGGCACTGTATTGACATTGGAATATATTACTCTTAGCCTTTATCAGTTGAACAAATTCAAGTAAAATGATGGTTCATTTTTACAAGGTGATAAAATGAACATAATTGGGTTAATATCTTAACCTGGCAGCCTGGAATTAGATTACGCATACCTGTATGCACAAAATTTAATAGAGAAAATCAAATTTTCCACTCCACTCGCTCCTTTTGTGACCTCTGGATATTCCATCTTGTTGCCTAGAAGGAGCCAGTTCAGACCAGTCAGTCCAGATCTGGAAGTGTCACTCATTCCTCCCCTTAATTGCTTTTTGCCCGTACTGTTTTTTTACTGTGGGAGAATATTTGTTTTCCCTTAATATTCCTAAACAAATTTCCTGTAGAAATGGCAGAGGCTTAAAGAGGGCTTTATTACTGCTTTGGCAGGTGGCTCTCACGAGTATTTCCTGGCAGAAAAAAAAAATAAAATTGAGGTGAGTTTTGGGATACTGGCAGTAGGTAGTTCAGCTTCCTAGTATTTGCTGTGTGGACTTACTTTGCTTGCCAGTCTTTGGTTTTCTTGTTCCTTTTTTTTCCGTTTTATTTTTTTCTTCAAATCAGTTTTCTGTTGCAAAGACGACCACAGTGGGGTTGGTTGCAGAAACCTGCCCAGTCACTGAGAGGTTGGTGACTTCTGTTACCAGGGCTTCAGGAACAGAACAAAAACTGTCAGGACCTATTCCTGGATATACTGAAATTGTCAGTGCTGTTTCCTTGCCTGACTGGAAGCTGCAGTAACATCTCTCTCCATTTCCTATAAAGTAAGTCCAGTGACAGAAGATAACAAACGAGATACCAAAGCACAGCTTGCTGAGTTTTGTGTGTGGACTCGTAAGCAATAGTCATTGTTTTAAGTATTGTTTATCACTAATTGTGTCTCATCTGCATATTATTAGTTTTTTGATCTGGGGTGGGATGCAATTTATACTTTTGTGCTGGGCATCCAGGTCCAACGATGAATGCTAGATGGTTGTCTAGGAAAAAGGATATTTAACCAGGCTTGCTGTGTTGTATCAGAGCCTCATCCCTGCTCTGTAGAAACCCTTACTGAAGGTGGCGATTGGGACAGGTCCAAGAGTAAATGTTTCTGGTGGGTCCCTTGACCTCTGTTTGCTGCTGCTGGATCAAACGGTGAGAGGCAGTGAGCGGCCAGCAGTTCGTTCCCTACGTGTTAGTCATGTTAGAGCTGGGTTCTCTTCTGCTCTTTCAGACAACACGGAGTCAGACTGCTCTAATAAGATGTGTTTGAGTTACTTTTCAGTCTGAGGGGACAGTCACTGCAAGAGGAAATTCCTGTCCTGTAGCTTCATCACAGTGAATCTGAATCTTATCTGACTTCTCTATCAGATCACATATGTGCCTTCAAAAGAATAAATCTTACAAAAGGAAGGGTGCACAAAGAGGCATTTTAAAAGACTTCCAGACCACCTCCACAAAAATCCAAGTCTGGTTCCTCCCAGGCAAAAGGGGGTTTGCTCCATCCTGTTTTGTGTTTGTTGCAGAGCACTGCCCACGCTGAGTCCACCTCGATCTTATCCTCATTACTCTCGTAGTTTATTCTGGCTTTGGCACATTTGGTGTCTCTGTGTTGTGCTGTGTTGTTGTACCTCCACCACATGCTGCTTTGTAGCCACTCTTTTTCTCTCAAAATATTAAAATATTGCCTTGGGACTGCCAGGTTACATTTGTGGCATGTTCTTATGATAAGGCTGAGTAAATGAACCTGAATTAATTTATTGCCCCTTCAGGTTGAAACACTTATATACGACTAATTTAAATGTTGACAGCAGTTTAAAAGCTTAAATACCAATTGCTGTTCTGGGAAAAAATGGTTTTAAATTAATCACCTAAAATTCAAATTTAATGTAGTCAAGTTCAGCAATTCAGTAGACTATTTAAATAGAGCATCACATTACTAGATCTGGAAGCCTCTAATGTTCAAATGAACAAATTAAGGCACTAGTGCTCATTATTTAGGCTTGTAAGGATAAAATAATGTCAAAGCTGAAGGTAGGCAAAAGTTATTTTTTTTATAGGACACGTGCATCAGCCTTTTGTTTTATGATCAGGAGATGCAGCAGCCCTTCTTCTGCGTTATGAATTATGCTGTATTGTCAGTGCTGTGTGCTTGGATGCACCCAAGGATGTTTATGTGAAGTTTATGTTCCAGTATGAGTGAACTTCTGTTCCAGGTTTTCTTCCTCCTGTAGGTCTGTTAGTAGCAGTTGTGTTCAGTAGAATCGGTGACAGTAAAAATGCTGTGGCATCCTTCACTTCTGGTTTTAGTTTTTAATTTGCTTTTTCTTACTGTCTGTTGCTGCACAAACTTTGTGTGTGTGTATTTTCCATCCTAAACCAGGTTTGCAATAATTATTTCATCCTTGACAGTTTAGTCTGCTTTTTAGTAAATAATTTTGTTATGCTTTTTGGCAGATAGTGTATATTACTGGTATTGTATTAGGGTATTGCATCTGTCATTGCAACACCTACAAGGGAATGCAGATGGAATTGATTTCAGAATTTCAGGCATTTCTAAATTTCTTGTGCTGTAAAGGTTTGTCTTGTTGATATACTGTCTTTCCATGTAAACATACATTGAATTTCAGGTGCCCTCCTTTTAAAAAAATGTTTGTTATCATGGTCTCTTGACCAATGTATGATTGTAACTAAAAAACAAAAAACAATTTTTAGCTTTGCTAAGGCACATCCTGCAAGTGTGTGCAGAAGATACTGCAATGATGAATTAATTGTGTGCTTGCACTTTGGGTGCTCCTAGACACATTTTCTCAGAGAAAAACTGTCACAGAACTTAATATAATCCATATTTAGGCTGTGAAAATAATTTAGGAGCACAAAAGCAGTCTTTTCTACAGAAAGACTCAAAAGGTCATTTTCCTTATAGAGGAAGGCGTGGAAAACATTGAATAGTTGTTATATACAACACAGGGTGGGAACTTGGGTTGTTTGTGGTGCGTGAGGAAAAAGGTGGGAGAAGTTTGGTGAAACTCAACAAGGTGCAGAAAACAAAAGCAGATATAAAAAGTGCCTCAAGTTTGATTAGTTACAGCTCTGAAATATTAGGCCAAGCCTTTAAAAGAAGTGAAAGTAAAAGGTAGGAAGCAAGGTGCTGGGATTAGACCTTTGTAGAGTCAATAGTTACACACGGAGGGAGAAGCTGCTCAAGTTACTTGGTGTTCAGTCAAATGAATGAAATCACATTTCCTCTGGTTCTGTGTCCTTTGTCACCTGAATTTCCCTAATGAATTAACACCAGCACCTTTCCTTCTCCTCCCCTGGACTGCGCAGGAGACCCTTAGCTCTCTTGGGTCAAAAGGCTTTGGTGTGGGTTAGGCATGATGTGGTTGATCAGCCTGTAGGTGTGATGTGATTGATCGCTGGGTGCTGCCAAACACTGCATAGCTGCAGGCTATGGCCTTTTTCCCTCAGCAGATGCATGAATTTAGGGGTTTCTTTAAGCACGTCAGGTGGCTTTCATGATACTCTGGGAATACAATTGTCTGTTAGAATGCCCTTTCATTTTAGTTTTGATGAAGTTGGACAAAAGGTTCAAAAGTCACATTGTGGTGGTGGAGGAAGGGAAAGTGTCATGGCCAGAGCAGTCACATAAGCCTGCCAGCTATGTGAAACTAGACTGAAATGAGAACCTGGGCTTTAGAAGTAACTTAAATGACCCTGCTTCAGGGTGAAAGACCAACTCAGATTACGTTCATGATGTGGAGAAAGTGTTTATCTTTAAGCATAATGTCATCCCTTAACTGTGTCCATCTGGATTTCTCGTATTTTCCTTGGAAACGCCTGGTATTGGCCACTATTGACCAATTGAGTTGAATCGCTGAGATGATCTTGTCTGGCAATTCCTAGACTGCTAAGTCATTCATCTACCACTTTGCCCTTAGTTATCCCGATTTAATACAGCTTACAAATAGTCTTTTTTTCTAACTAATTTTGTTGTAGGTGTTGGTAACTTGTTTTCTGTGTGTCCAAGACGTTTTTGTTCTTTCCAAAAGATGCTAAAAGATAAATTTCAAACCCAAATGCTCTTGCATTTGAGAGCAGCAATAGCTTGTGATGGGATGGAGAAGTGCTACCTTGCTGCCTGCCTTCTTAAATGCATGTGAAGAGCAAACTGGAACAGCAGTCCCTAACGTTGGAACATAACATATGTTCTGTGTTGATCCAGCTCTCTACCCCTGTAAAAAAAGGGGGATGCTAAAAAAGATGCTGACAGGCCAGCATAGTTTTTGTGGTGTGTGATATGTGCCAAATTTCCAATGATCCAACAAAGCCATCTGCTTTCACATTTATCAAAGGTCAGTACTTTTATGAATTCTAGCAGCACAGCTGAATTGATTCACTGACATGAAGGTAATTATGAGCTCGGGTCCGAGTCAGGATGAAGGTATAGCAGTGAAAAAAATCTGTATTTTCATGTCAATCATGTCTAGACCATACTAAACTGAGCTGTTGTTAAATCCTGTGCTTTCTTTAGGGTATATGGACCCAGGTGTGCACAAAAACACCAAATGTTTGAGAGAAAATTACTGACTTACAAGGAACATCTAGATAATATTTTTTTAACAAAACTCCTAGAAATTAAAACCAAATACTGGGAAACTGCAGGCATTGCTTTGAAAAGGGAATGATCTGGTAGGTGTCTTTCTGGCATAAAACCCAGTTAAAGCAGCTCTGAATTTTATTGCTTCCAACCATATAGATTGTATCATTAAATGTCTGTTAAAATTCATTGATACAATTAATTTTCAAGACCTTTATGAAACAATATTTTTTCAGTTAAATTTTCATTAGCTCCTCATATAAAAGCAGCAGAATCAGGTTTTGCCCCCCTGGTTTGCACATTTGCTCTAGTCTAGAAGTTGAAGCACTGGAATCTTTTAATACACATTTTAAAACGTGAGGTTCTGTGGTTTAGAAGTATCACGGCCATATGACAGTGCAGTTGTGGCTTCAGAGCGCAACATGTTTTAAGGTTGAAGGGATGTACTAATATCCATATAGGATTCACCATCTGCGTGTGAGGGACTGAACCTAGAGGATCAGAAGTCCCTTGATTCATGATATCATTCCCATTTTACAGACTAGGAATGGAAAGCAAGTTTGACCTAGTGGATATAACATAAAGGGGAAAGGCAGAATATTGGTGAATATTACATGAATTTTCTTGATTTATTCCAATGCCAAGCAAGCTAGATTATTTTTCTGTATTCTTTCCTCACAGAATCTCCTTTGCCAGTTTGCTCAGGAAACCTCAGCTAAGTGCTTTGTAGAAATTGTTTTCCCTGTAACACAGGATTTTTCTGGGAGTCTTCAAAGAGTAAGGCCCAAAATCCATTAATTTGCTCTTGAGCTTGAATAAGTATGACATGTCCTGCTTCTGCTTCTTCAGGAGGAAAGAAGAGAGATTTGCTGACATACTAATCTTTACTGTAATTCTTAAAACCAGAAAGGAAAGACTTTTTTTCCTCTGTATTGTCCTTCATTATTATCCTTTGAAGAGAAAGCTTATAAGTCTTGAAATTCATGAAGAGCTACTCCTCTATCCCAACCTGAACTCTCATAAGGAGAAGAACCTTTGTGAAGTCAGCAACATCCAAATTCTTCCCTTTCAGCAAGAAAATCTTCAGGGGTATGGATTACTTTTCTTACTTTTTCTTCTGATTTGCTCTGGTGAGACAAAAGTTAAATCTGTTGCTAAGGCTCATATTTCCTTGGCAGATTTAGATGCTTACTGTGGCAGCACACCTCATCTTGCAACCCAGTCAAACCCAAGAATATTTGGGAAGACAAACGCTTAGCAGGTCATTCTGTCTCATCCTTTACATGGTAGAAGACTACTCATCCCCCTGATCAGAATTTTCACTTTGGCACAGAATTTGCCAGCTGACCACACTCACTTGGCATACTTTAATCACTCATTTAGAAGGCTTGGAAGACACGCCTGTGTAAAACTCCATCAGTCAGAAGTGAGTGGAAGTTTTACTATTGACTTCCGCCAGGTCAGGATTGCATCCATTATTTTTTAACACTCTTAAGTGGAAAGACAGAGACTCTTCCTGTCAGTAACCATTAGTTGTGGAAGTGTGCTGGAATTATTACTAGAAATTTAATGGCCCAATAAATCAAAGTGGCTCAACTTATGTGGGCAGCTGAAGATACTGTCACAGTGTCTGACAAACCAGGGCATCATGATTCCTTCCACTGTTTTTCAGCATTTATTTCTTCTCTCCATACAGCTCACCGTGTACCATCTTGGGGAGAGAGAGGGGGGCACATAGGGGGGAGAAACAAGCCAAACCTATGCTGCAAAGTCAAAATTCTATCGTAATTTGTTTTTACAGATTTAAAGGGTAACCATTAAACCGTGGTTGAATATGTTGCTGTAAAATATAGCTATTGAGTGGCTTTGCTTCTTAGCTTTTCCCTTTTCTCCATAAAATTTCTGCTTGATTGGCCAGGATTCAGTGAAACCTCTCATTAGGGCACTGTGGTTCATTAGAGCTTAAAGAGGCATCACTGAAAATTGAATTGACTGTGGTGTGATTCTCTAGCTGCTATGATTAGAAATTGTCTGATGTTTTGCTATGTCCTTTGCATGCCTAAGTCTGTCTAAACTCCATACGTTTGGTTTAAGAGTTATGTTGTTTAATAAATTAAACTCTGAGAAATTCTTTATATGATGACAAAAAACATTTAATTCTGAAATATTTTTCAGCAATTAATCTGTACAAAACAGTAATTTTCACACTCGGGATTTAGTCATTATTTTTTGGTTTGAGAGATGAGAATCTGCCAGTCCCTTAGACTCGCTGTTGCCATTACCCTGATTGATAATCAAAGAGGAACAAATGCCATCATGAAAAATAAATCTTAAAACCTTTTCTCCCCATCCCCCAATAAATGGAATAATAAAGCTTAATTATGTTTTTTTTAATCAAAGTTGGTCACGTTTCCCAGAGCACCACTGTGATTCGGCATGTATAATTTGTTGACAGTAAAATTAAGTCAGTCCTGATTTGAATTGTGATGTTTTATACATGGAAAGGGATGGGATCTAATTTAAGGAACTAGTGACTGAATTGGTGAAAAAGGCAAGAAGAGAAATAGTTGTGTCCCTGAGAGGAGAGATGTGCCTATAAACTTGGTTTGCTGGTGACAGAGGGATGGCAGACCATGATGTGTGAAATGACAGTATAGATAATAATTGACCTTTGCTCTGGAGTGGTGATGATGTGACTGTATTTGACCTAGGAGCTGGTTCCTTATTGCCCTCCAGCTAAAAGTCCGACACTTTGTGAAGTTATTGCTCCTTCAAACGGTAGCATCAGGTTTTTTAAACATGCAGAAAAATGCTCTTTCAAGGAACAAAGTCTTCCCTGCCTTGCTTTGGAGGTGCAGGGGACTTCCACAGAAGAAATTCAGTGGGAGAGAAACACAGGACAGCTCTCCCCAGGAGTGAGGAGGAATATTTGATCTGTTTGTGTGGGACCTGGCTGAAGGTGCCAGTCCAGAGCTTGGTGCAGGTGCTGCTGCAGTACAGGGGATGAAGGCAGTCCTGCCACACCATGTCCCACAGAGCTAGGACATGGATGGCTCAATGTTCCATTTCACACTTCTTTACTGCTCGCTAGACCTTGTCCTGCCCTGTCTGGTAACTCTCTGCTGTAATAACTTAATGGGCAATGACCAGATTTCCCTCCTTTGATATCAAAAGAATTAATTAATTTATTTTCTTGTTTTCACACAAGCCTGTTAATTGCCAGGAAGTTTAAGCTTCATACCTACATAGCTGTAGGTAAACTGGGGAGTAAGTTTTTGAGTCAGATGAACTGGCAGGAGGAGAGCATGCAAGCCCCTGTTGTGAATATCAGTGTTGTTTAAATTCATTATTATCAAACCTCAGAAAGAGAATATTGTAGCATTATAGTTGGTACCACATAAACTTGGGTTTATCTCAAATAATAGAGAGTAAGGAGCAATGATAATCTCCGTTTTAATCTGTGTACTCCGTGAAATGAAACATTGTGCCAAATTGCTGGGTTTTGTCTCTGAGGAGGCAGAGCGCACTGATACAATGACATATTTAATCAGAAGAAATACATTTAATAAAAAGGATTCACGTGACAAAAAATGTGACTAAGTGACATGGGAACTGCTTAGAGATATCAAGACACAAAATTTACACTTGCTATTCCATTCCTGTGAAATGAGCATTTAAAGGTCAGGAAGAAAGGCTAGTATTTGCATTTAAATGGAGATATTTTAAGTTGAAATGGTGATTGCTGACCTCTGTAGTGACTCAAGTGGAATTTTGTTTTGTTTTTAGGACTCAGAATGAGTGAAAATACTATAAATCAGTAAAATGCTAAAACTAGCTCTCAGGCTCTACTTTATTGCTACCAATTTGCACATACTTGGTCTCCATCAAACTATTCCATGCTTTCTGTAGTTTTAAATAGATGCTTGGCCTTTACAGCATAACCAACATAGTCTTCTGAAGGTGAATACTTTAGAAATTCAAGGAAACTGACTACGCAAATCCTGCAGGTAACTGCAAATCCACAGGTTTAAGCTCTCTGTTTTCTCCGAGCACGCACATTTCTCAGTTCACGCATGAGATGCTGAAGAAGATGGTGCTGTTTGATAGCCTGTGGTTCAGCACAATATATACCTGAGAGAGCTGTAACATTTGTGTATTGGCAGTGCACAAACTGATGTTCCAGCTTTGGAACGATGCAGAAGTGTCTGACAGATGCAGGTTTGACTTGAAGCACATTTTTCTTTCTGCTTACTCAACGCTGATGGGTGGGATGTTGGTAACCATTAGCTGGACACCTCCAGATTTATTTAAGTGTTTCCCTCTGGAGCAAGTAATGCTTGTGTTGCACTGTGTGGCTGGGAGCTGAGCCTTGTTTCTCACATTAATTTGCCTCGAGTGGAAATATTAATGCAGCAAAAATTGCTTTTTCCCATTCTCCTCTTGATCCGTGATGGGTGCAGCCTAGGTAGGATGATGATATAGCTGTGGCTTCTCTGCCAGTTGCAGCTTGGGCCAGGCAGTGTTAATATGGAAGTCACACTCCTGAAGTCCAGATTTGCTGTTGTTTTAATGCTGATGCCCATTCTGCTGATAGCACTTCAGGTAAAACTTGAAGGAACTTGTCTGTGTACAGAGTTCTTGAGGGAATTTTTACTTGGTGTCACACCGCCTACAAGTGTGTATGGGGAAAAAAACACCACACTACCTTCTGAGAACTGCCTCTGAGATGTCACCTGCATCATCTTCTGAGCTGTCGAGATTGGCAGCAAGATTTTCACTTATTTGTTGAAGATCTTTCTCACTACAGGGGTCTGCTGCATTGGAAATGACACCCGGTACATAAGAGAGATGCATGTAAAATGTACAATTTGAAATAGATTTAAAAGATACCAATATTTGAAGAGAAGGCTGCTATACTTAAAACTTTGATGAGTAACTATGGGTTTTGTATGCAGTACATTATGCTGTAGATAATCTCTTTAATTAGGCAGCATTTAGATTGCCTGTATATTTCATCTCTTTAAATACATGCCATGTATTTCCAATTTGCTAAAGAGGGAGTTTGAGTAGTTTCAGATACTTCACTGGTGAGATCCTTTAGCCTTAAAATCACATGATTGTGGCCTGTTTTTAATCACCCTGAAATATGAAATACTCATATGAACTATTGCAAGCTACCTGGCCAAACTGGCATGCACGTGTAGTCAGGGAACTAGAGAAAAACAACAGAAGCTTTTATTATACTTTAGTAATGTTAATTCCTTAAGACTTACTGGCAATCAAATGTTCAGCTAAAAATATGAGTGTTTAATTGTTCCTGCCCTTTTAATAAATTGTGTCCAATCCTAAAGATTCCTGTTCCCACAGACTTCAGCAGGGGTGAAGGTTCAGCTGCCTTTGCCACTGCTCGCCTCTCGAACAAGGAAGAAATCCTTCCTCACTCAGTCCCCAGTTAGGGGCAAAACAAGATATTGAATTTCTAGTTTTGTCTGTGCTGCCTCTTGAGTGACTTCCAAAGCTGCTGGGGTGACTTTTGTTTTTTCTGAAAATACTGCACTGTGGTAATATCTTGGTCTCCTGGTGCTGAGGTCTCAATACATTCGTACAGTCAGAACCACACTTTCTTTTTGGAACATGACTTTGAGTCTTGCTGCTCTGGAAGGCAATGTTTCCTCGTGTTTTTTCTTAATTGTGAATTGTATTTATTAGTTATGATTAATATTGATCCATCCCTCTTCAGTTTCTGCTGTCAGTTTTGTAACGGGAGCCCCGTCTCCCCATGATGGACTTTCTCTTTCCTTATTAAAGCTGAGAGATGCCAGTGCTCATGGCTGAGCAGTCAAGTAAATGAAAGTTCACAACTTTCCTGCAGTTGCATTCCTTAGTGACAAAATCCTGCCTGAAGAGATGCTGGTTGAGTGCTGGTATGGTCTATTTTTGCTTGCAAGGAGTGGTTTTAAAACAAATGAGCTTACTTTGAATGTATGGACCTTTATATCTGTATGTAAATAAAGTAATCAGTTGTAAAAAGAGCCACTTAGAATATTTTGATAAATATATTTGAGCTCTTCCACCTTTATTGATGAAGATTTGTCATATTTTTTGATACCTCTTGATGTGGCTTTTAGGATAGTATTAAAAATGTACATGTTTTTGGTAGTAAACAATTCATTGTGCTAGCAACTGGAGTCAGCGTAAGTGTTCTTGAACAAGAACACAAGCGTAAGTGTTCTCATGAACAAGACTGACAGCTCCTGAATAAGAATTTAAATTAGTTCCACTTCTTAAGTTTTGAGCATCAAACGCTTGCTTTTGACCTTGGGCTTAAGGTTTTTTTTCTGGACAGTAGTGTCTGTAGCCCAGCATCTTTACTTTAATTGTGTGACAGGAGGTTACGCTGCTCTTCCTAAACAAGATGTGCTTGTAGACGTAAAATCTCTATCTACTAAAACTGTAAGTACATATTTCACTGTCAAGAAGCAACTACATGTTCTGTCTTAGCTGAGGAACGTGAACTATTTAAAACCCAAGATTATTAGTATAGATGCTTCTAAATTCAGGGCTCATTAATCAATTTTACAATCAGAGCAGCAAAAATCAGAAGTGTGTCATCTGGAGCTGTGATTATTTCCATCAACAGCAACAGTTTGAGATGTGATTTGTGTATCTAAGGTAGTGAGTAGGAAAAAAAAATATGAAATTCCCCAAAGACCATAACATTTTAAATTGGAGGTAATACAACCAGTGGGAAGCAGGGCGAAGGGTGAACTTTTGACACACTAATTTAGACTCTTCATCTGAATTTACCTAGTGTGAGATACGCTGGCTTCATATCTCGTGACATTCAGCTGGGACCCAGTTACCTCTTCACAGCTATGGCCAAATTCCTGAGTCAGAGGAATCCTTCCATTTATTGCAGCTAAACACATCTTTTACAAGCGACACAAACGTTTTCACATTTCTAATGGGGACATTTGCAAGGTGGGGGGGGGGGAATACATGGAGTAATAAAAGTGAGAAGATAATTGTCAGGAAAATGAAATGGGAAAAGAGAAAGTGATTTAAACAAAAGAAGGGAGAAACAGCTAGGAATTACTTATGTTTTCTCTGCTCTACTTTCATTAATGTGGAAATCAACTTGGTGAAGGAATGAGAAACTCCTGTGTTAACCCATGGAGAGGAGAAACAGCAGACTGTGTTTGCAGGGCTGTGAACCTGGTCTTGCTAGCTTTGCTTCGATTTCCCTAGTGCTAATAGCATAGAAAACAGCAATAAAGATGGACTGTCTGCTGCTGTATCTTATTAAACACTGCTGCTTAAACATGCATTGAGCAGATCTAATTGATCCATCCAGGCACTGCGAGCTTGTGCTTGGCTGTGAGTGGAGCAGCCGGCATTCCTGGATCCCATCGTGGCCTGTGGATTTTCAAAGGCCATCAAGGAGATGGTAGGAAATTGAGGCTTCTGACAGCCCCTAAAGTACACAAGGGGCCTATTATCATCTTATTTTTATGAAAATAACCAAAAGAAATACAGTAGTGGAGGAAGAGAGATGTATTTTCTTGCTATCACACGGAAGCAGAAATGTAGGGAAAGATTCTCAGTTGGTTTTAGTTTTGGAAGCAGATTTCTTTCCATCAGCTGTAGCTCCCAGACAGGTTCCTCAGCCTTCACTCAGAGATGCCCAAGTCCTGAAACTGTGTTTTCTGGAAAATTATTCTCTATCATGCACCGTATAAAGACATATTTTGGGGTATATTTCTTAAAAGTATTTGAAACAAAATGGAGGTTCTGGTTTTTATGGTTTTTTGAGTGGTGGTTCGGGAAACAGATGAAGTTCAGGTTGTGCCATCAAATTGTGCTACGCTGAAGTAGAGCTGTCTAATGTCAGGGAAGTCACCAATTTTAAATTTTTCGTATGAGGTTTTGAGGTTTCTCTAGAGGCTTTTTTAAAGAAATCATTTTTTATTTATTGTCTAATACATAATTATTCCCAACATTGGAAAATACTTAGGTGCAACATTACCTGTGGTGGGATGAACATGTATATTGCTCAGAGCCAACGCCACAAACAGCACAAACATGGCAGTGTCTCTGCTTGTCTATGTAATGATGGGCAATTTCATAATTTTCTTTTTAGTGATGTTTGAAAACCATAAATATAGCAAAACATAAAGCTGTCACAATGATAGTGGCAGCCTACTGAGAAGATAATCACGGTGCAATTAAGGGTGTTCATAGTGCTTTTTGACTAGAAAATGTTTGTAAATTGAAGAAAGATGCAACAGTAACAGGGACGTGCATGTTATAAACTCAGGCAAGTAAGTGGCAAACAGTTCTTCAGCTACCTAAAGTGCATCTGACATGCAGTTGCCCTTGCCATTACAAAGACCATTACCAGTCTCGTTTGCTCAGATATATTTATCTTGTCATTACTTTGCATGGACATAATTTTCAAGGAAGAATAGTCCCACACTGTCAAAATAAACCACTGCAGAAATAAGTCTTCTACCCCTCTGCTGATCTGAAGAAATTCTGGCTGAGTATTCATCTTCATAGCCTTATATTTCCAGTTCCTTTTAAAATGCATTTTCAAAAAATTCTGACAAAGCTTCCAGATTAGAAGTAGAGCTGCACAGAGCTGAGTAATGATGAGTTAAGGTGACAATTTCCCACTATATCATGGTTTCATTGTGCGATGTCAAGAACCATTTGTTAAAATTTTCTTATTGTGAATGGATTTAGGTCCTGTGAAGTTTTGAAGTCTCCTTTTTACTCCATGTTCAGCTTTTTAAAAAATCTACTTGGTAAGATGAGGATTCTAAGCTATGCTGACAGATCAATGGAATTTAAAGTTGTCAATTCTGTCCTTTTTATGTTCCTTTTCTGCCAATGAAAATGCTGCTGCATGGACATTGTCAGTCATCAAATAGCACTAGGATAGGTTTCCTTGTGAGTTTTGGCTGTCAACAGTGTATATGGAGCGTAACACAGAAAGGTTTCAAATCCCTCAGTACCCACATATTACTTGATCAAAGAATGGGGCTTGATCCCTCCCCCCATAACTTTAAATAATGTTTTTCCCAATACATGCTACATCTTTAGAGATCTGCTTACAACACAAGATCCTGACGTGTTCACCTGTGCTGTAGTGTTTTCTTAAACATGGCATGAATTTTGATTTAGAAGCTGGGAAGTTGGAACAAGGCTGCAAGATTATAGCTAGCAATTAATATTTAATATAGTCAAAAAAGTTTCTTATGACCCTTTTTGCATGGACTTGGAAGAATGCCACACACTAAAGAGTAGATTTAATTAGATGTCAGCTTTGCTAAGCTAATTTGTTTAGAGAGGTATCTGGCAAAAAGTTGCGTAGCGCACTGGAGGTTCCTGTTGGTATCTGACAATTTTAGTAGGGCTGCCTTCATCTGCTCTCCCTTCCTGATCTGATTTTTGTATGTGGTTGGTTTCATCCCTGTGACAGGCATTACAGCCCGGCCAGAACCTTTAACTTTTCTCATCTTCACCTTTCAACTGATTTCAAGGAACCAGACTTCCATGGAAAAGATACTTGCCCTGGACATCTGCCACTTGCTAATTGATTTAGTTTCAACAGAAACATCCTGATCTGCCTGGGTAGATGCTGAAAGCGGTGCTGGCAGTGCTGCTGGTGGTGGTGCTGGTGAATCTGAACATGCAAGAGAAAATTTCCTATCGTGACAAGCCCTTCAAGCACAATGAAACTGTATTGTATTGTGAGCCTGTGGCTATTAAAGTGGGTTGCACTTGAAAAATACCCATATCTCTACCATACACCCTGTCAGCTAGGACAGATGATGCCCTGCCTTACTTAGACCTTTCAAAACCAACTAACTTAAATAGGACCTGAGGACATGAACCATAAACCAAGAAAGGTCCACGGCCTCTTTCATCCTGCTTGACCAGCAAGTGCTGCCCTGTCTCTGAGGCTGCACCAATTACACTTTCTCATTTCAGCTTGGTATTGTGTAAATGTTATTTTAATTAAAAATAAATAGGTAAAATAACTCCTTAGAAGTGGTATCCCAGGAACAGAAATCCTCGGGGCATTTTGCTGAAGTTGGGCTTGTTTTCATCAGTTTTCCTGGAGGACATGGAGGATAGATGTCAATTCTGTGATCTCAGTTATGTAGGTTAAAGCTAAAGGAATAGTCAAAAGGTTACAGCTAAAATTGACCTTAAACCCGTTTGATGTTCAAATCTTTCATGTGTTGACAGGTTCTCTAAAGTGAAGGTCACTGCTTCAGCAGCAGTACTTTCCCCCTCTGTATAACGCTCACCTGCTTCATAAAAATATTACATTCAAAGTGGAAATTATAGGACTTTTGGCTTCCAGCTTCTGGATAAGTCAAACCGAGTCCCCCTGGATAGTCCATGTCCCAGCAAATATACGTTGTAAAGCTGGAATAGATGTTTAAACTATTTTATCAGGACAGAATTTCTTAATTTCCTCATGGAATTTCAGTTACATGGGGAGTACTTCCAATAATAGGTGATTTCTTACTTATTAAGCCTAAACTTCATGTTTCTTCATTCAACCCATTACATCCAATAATACGTTGCCTTCACATAAACCCAAATAACTTATTTTTGTCCTTTCCATCAATGGCCCTTATAGCCATGGAAGCTGTTAAGCCCCACGACTACTTAAACATTCCTTAGCCAAGGAATGGATTGAATTTGCTCAAGAATTGTTAGATGCACTGTTCTGTATCGGTCCTGTGCCACACCAAGGTATGTCAGCAATGTCCAGCATTTCCTCAAGCACTGAACTGAGCAATGTGCCTAATTCCTGACACTCCTGTTTGTTCCCTTACTCCATCACCCGCGGGAGGAATGTGTGCAGGACAGAGTTTTGTTTCTGCTGGGTCTTTGGCTGCTTTTCCTTAGCGTGTGTGAGCTGCTGTGTATCTAATTAAGTGCCAGGCTTGGTATGCAGTCAGGAGTTTGTTCACTTTATCACTGAAAACCTGTGCCAACCCCACTGGTTTCTTAAATCTCATTTTATATCAGTCCTGCCAGTCTGGAGTCTTGGTTTGTTTTTTTTCTTTTGGAACTCCCCTGCAGTTTGTCTACATTGTTCACAGGAGTCAGTGTGGTGTAGAGGTTAGGTAATAAATCTGGGTTCCTGGCTCTGGCTCAGACTTCCCGTATGATCTTGATAAATCATGTTCCCTTATTGCCTCAATTATGGAGCCAAAAGAGGGAATATTTACTTACCTCAGAGGTACCGTAAAGCTAAAATGTTTGAAGACTCCTCTACCTATTTCTCTATCTACTTATGCATCTTTTATCTTTATTCACTTCCATATTAAACTTTGTCTTTGGTGTCTTCTTTTCCCCTCCCCTTTTCTCTCAGTGGCCACTACCCATTTTTTACCATAGTTATTCTCTCTGTAGTGGGGGGCAGCGCTCTCTGGCTCACGATCTGTCACTGTGTGGGTCATCCTGTAACCATCATCTTGTGAAGTCTTCTAGAACATTTTGCTTTTAATTTCTGCAATTTTTTGGTGTGTTTTGCCTGAGCTTTGCAAAAATGTAACTTTATAATGTGTTTCTGCTTTGTTAGCACCTCCTCATTGCTTCCAGTTAAGTTTCCATATAAAGTTTGAAGGATACGGTGCCATTTCTAATATTCTACTTGTGCTTTTTTCTTTTACTTTTCATGTTGGCATAAGATGCATCACTAGGAAATTGTACTGTATTCTTAGTCAGGGAGTAGTAAATTGTTCAGTAGTAATGAATTACCTTCTTACAAATATCCATGTATTCTTAAAGAAAGTAGAAATTCTTAAGTTTGGAGGTAGAGTGGAGATGCCCGCGGACCAGAAACTGCCTCAGAATGTGCCTGTTTGTGCAGTTGTATCATCACTGAACACATATTTTATGTTCCCCCATGCATGCCTGTCCTAAGGATTATGTAAAAGACAGATGAATAAACAATTATGTGAAAATGAATGTGCTTGAAATTTGACTACTATTGTTCTTGTTAGTTGTGTGTTTATTTTGCAGAATAGATTGGTAAACTAACAAATCCCTAAGATTTGCTGCTTCTTTTTGTTCATTTTACTTGGGACGTGAACTGCACCCTTCCAAAGGTGTTTTGCAGTAAATCTGGGACTCTTCTTCCTGTATTTATTTTGTAATGAGAGAATAAAATATTCCAAATCCTTGTCAGTTTTAAGGAGATTATGCTGCATTTTAAGTGAGGGTTATGCCTATTTTACAATGTACTAATGATACCTAGAGACAGATTAATCAGAATTACAGGTGAAAACTTCCTTGTTCTTGGTCATTCAGTAAATGGGGAGCACAGTCAGGCAGACACTGAAGTAGGCTGGGTTTGGGGATTTTTGTGGTGTTGTTTTTTCTCTCTCCCCACTGCTAGGCAACTTCAGACTTCATTTTTTTGGTCTGCACTCCATACTGTCCCTGAAACAACTTGGGAGAGATGTTTACGTCAGGTCCAGTGCCTGTTATGAGTTGCAGGCTCAGTCACAGTCATATGACTCATTAGTCATGATCAGCAGACTCCAGGAGAGATTACCAGGAAAGTGATTTAAGCTCTTCTCTCAAGGTTTAGACATTTTCTGCAATCCTTCAGCTTCCAGGGCATACGGTGGAGCCTCTTCTTAACCCTGGTCCTCTCTATCTCTCTGCTTCACAGTCCCTGGGATTTAGATCGACATACCATACAATTTCAAAGGGTTTTGAATCTCATGGAGCAGATTTAAGACCTACAGAGAACAGAACCAGGGCAGGCACTTCTATTTTTTTACACCAGGTCTGTTCAGGGGTGGTTCATTTAATGATCCTGTTCCTCTACAACTCTCCCACAGTGTGGAAGTCTGATGTTTTAGCGTTTGGAAGCTAAATCAATAGCGTCCATTCAGGAGGGGAGAGATCCACAAGCATTAGCAAGAGCAGTTCTTGTTCTACACCAGTAACTCTTGTGCTGACTGAGACACTCGCTTGAACTAAAATGTATGTGGGAGTATAGTGCTGGTAGTTACTCCCTCTTCGGTAGTGCTAACTATAAGGTATCAATTAGAATAATGATTATGCTGTTTTAACAGCACCTGTTTTTCTATTTTGAATTGACACTTTAAAAGCCAGTGATCAAGTTATTACTTTATTAATGTAGATCTGGTGAATATACTAACTAATGACTTCAGAATTTGATGTGACGTGAATGTTTCTATTAATGCAGAGGAAAAATTAGGCTATCATCCCTGTCAAGTAAGAAACAAAGGAATGATAAATGGGGTGAATAGTTAGCCTAGCTCCATGCAATTTCACGCAAGTTTGAGGAGCTACCCTGAGATTATCATTGGAAGAGTTATTTTTAGAAGGAAAAATGACTAAAGTGAGGTAGCACTTGCCATGTGTTAGGTCCCCTGGATGGCAATATAACAGGGCTTTTTTAGGCACACAGAATGGGAAAGTCTTGATGTTTCATCGTCAGCATCCATCGCTGGTGGTTACTGCAGTGCAGTGTTGTTAGTGGAAGTTAATGCCATGATTTGCATTAAACTTTATCTTATTTTTTTTTTATCACTTACAAGGCAGTAAGGCCCCCCCTGCAGTGGAACTGCATCTCCCAAGTGATAGGCAGCTGTTCTGTAGCGCCTGCAGCATTTATTCTAAGGACTGACTTTAAGGTCTGCAAGTACAGTTTAATAGAATGAATACAGCAACCATTTGTTTCAGAGATATATTCTTCTAAAGGATTTCTTTATTGACTTTTTTTTCAGTATTCCCTTTTTTGTAATTTCTTTGGAGTTTAATTATTAGCCCCAGGTATCCTGGTTGGAATCGAGACTCTAAGAAATGGAGGCTTAAATTGAGACTTGTCTTTTGAAGTGCTGTCGAATAGTTTTAATATAGTTGCCATAATGTATGTTTTTCTGTTTACACTGTTGGGTAAATGAGACAAAAATGAAAGCTTCTGTTTGAATTTTGGTATATGAAGTCAGAGTCCCAGAGCAAATGTCTGTGTGATTAAAGTGGTATTGAAGCATTATTAAAAAGTTGTAATTTCAAATATTTTATGCTTTGTTTCACATATAGTCAATCTACAGTGAAGACTGGTTACTTAATGTAGTTCTGGTGCTTGCACTCTACGAAGTTGAAGAAACTTTTCATGGGTCCCTGTTGGCTTTGGATCAAGCCCTTGGTTTAAAGTATTGATTAAAAGAGAAACTCAATATGAATGGGAAGTCAAGAGAATTAATACAGTGAATGCAGTGAATTAGCAAAAAAAAAAAAGCAGCCCCCAAAAGATTGCATCCACAAATGTAATTTGTTCCCTTGATTTGCTTAATCTGGTTCCAGGTGCTTATTCAAAAGCCATGTAAGTAGTGGCTTTGCCTGTACCTACCCAAATGCTTTTTTTCCTTCCTCTTTATTTTCTAATAACTCTGCTGTTTAATAGATTTTTGTTTTCCTAGTATTTATTAAATTGCTATGCAGTAAAAAAAATAGGAAAAGAGGAGATTTAATTAAGGACTGCCACAGCTGTTGCATCTGAGAAGGTAAAACACTGTAGCAGTGAAGATTGTCAAGTACCCCTGTAAAAGATGAAGTGCCTACTGGAAGAACCAGTATTGTCACTTAAAATGTGGTAGTCTAAGAGGGAAAATCAGAATGGTTCAAGGTGTCTTGTATTCCTGTCTTCCTAAATCACAATGCATGTTTTCAAAAGGAAAGGGGAAAACGGAATTGCATAGCTTCTGAAACAGCTCCCTAAGGTCTTGCCATATCTAAACACTGTGAATGGAAATTGCTGAATAAAATGAATACAGCCTGTTTGACAAATCATATGCTGATTTGCCTTGGTTTTGATATCCTTGGGAGGATTATGCGGCAGAGAAAACAACTCAAAAATAATATAAATGCAGAAAATATATCACAGAACTTTGTTGTGCAACCATGCTGTGTTTCAAGCCACGTTGATTGGACAGATCAATGCTTGTGGTTTAGAAACTGAATTTCAATAGAGTAAATAATGTTTTATATATCCCTTAAGGTGTTTGACATTTCAACCATCCAGATTAGTGAAATAAAAGCAAATTTGAAGGACATCTAAAATTGCCATCCAGGCAGAAAGAAGAGTCATTGAAAGTATTATTCATGACAACACTGCTCACTGGGGTTATGGCAGTTTTTTATCTACAGGCAGAAATACAGAAGAGAAGAATGCATTTTTAAGGATGTGCTCCTGATTGTGGTTAGCATTCTTTCTCTCACACAACATGGCCTCTTTCCTCTGTACTTTTTTCCTTTGGCAGACCTACTGTGTCAGGAAAATCTATAACCCTCTTGACAGAGAAGGAGACCACTGCTGAATCTATCAATTTATTAGGCTGCAAGTGAGACCCTTTCCTAGTCCCGAGGCCAAACTATCCTTGCCCTGGTCTACAGGTAGGGAGAAAATTTTGAAGATACTCCATGTACAGAGAAAGCAGCTGTAACAGTAGAAGACAATGAGTTTTGCTTTTCCATTAGGTCAGCCATTCCACAAGTAGAATTAAAATGGTGGGGGAATAGAGTTTGGGGACAGCAGAGGAGAAGAGGGAGAAGTTATATACTCTTTAGTCATTCTGAAATCATCATCCATATCTTCAAAATTAATTTTATAGGCTTAAAGTTCAGCCCTGCTCATGTGAAGGGCCAACGTGAGATGGTATTCTACTAAGTGTATATCCTTAACAAATTACAAACCCCATCACTAAAGCATGGGTCCTGGTATCCCACAGAAATATCCACAGTTTGGCTTAATGGCAGTGTTATCATATACTCTGCCAAACAGATAAAATGGCTTCTAATACAGATTTCTTTTCCTGTCCCTGAGATTAACCTTATTTCCAAAGAAAGAAGAAAAATAGGCAACTAATAGTAGACACCTAGATGCAAAAGCAGTCTCACTGGGTGCATTTATGCTGTTAAATAGGGCGATGAAGCAACGTTGAGCATTCCCTCAGCTCTAATCTGCATTGATCTAACTTGTGCTTGCAAAGACCAAGTCTGGGGCTGGCTTAAGAGAGAACCTGCTTCAGGAACCGCTCCAAAAAGATAGTATGTGCAAGACAGCAGTAGGCTGGGCTTCATCTACATGGCATGACAGTTCCTGCTGTGTCTCCAGAAGATGTGCATTTCATGTTTTCAGTTAGTCCACCTTTTTCCTGAGAAAACTTGTTCTTATTATCTAATATGTCTGTAGAAGGGGGCTTTTTCCCATTTGGTACCAGTCATGTTGTGGCTCCCATTTCTGGAAAGACTGTGGCAACCTTTTGGTCCTTAGGTTCTGCTTTCTAAACAAGCACACACAAAAGAAAGATTAATAGGCATTTTTCTATGCAGAAGTTGATGAGCTCACCTTTCCTTTCAAAAGATTTGTTTCAAGCAGCAGTTGTGTGTGTTTGCAGGGTTTTAGCTGTTTTGTCATTCTGTTTGATCAATGAAGTTTGAGTCACAGCCAGAGATGGTACATTATGTTGATGCTCAGGGATCTTTTAAAAATTTTCTTCCAGTTTGAGTTTGTCTGGCCTCGCTGAAAATTCTGGAGATCACATTTTATAGTTGGTGTTTCTGGCCAGAGCTGGTCAAGAATTTTCCAAGAGCATTTTTTTCTGCAGAGCTCACTGAGCCCTCAAAAGAGAAATGTTTTCAAGAAATTTATTTCATATGTAGCTGATGGAGCTAAATAAGTAACTGAGATCTGCCAATTCATTGTCTGCTTTTTCAAGTTGAATAATTTCTTAATCTTCTGCCGGTTCATAGAGTTGATCAGTGAGTCAAGCCTGTTCTCTGAATCTCTGCAGTTAATGTTTCAGAGCTCTGAGAGGGAAAATATATACTCAGTAATAGATTGTGGATAAATACTCGATAGATAAACTAACTTAAAAAAATTAGTGTTTCTTCATATCAAGTTATCAAATCAATACAACAGCTAAAGAAGTACTTTATGCAGAAATGAGCCTGTAAAGTTCTGATATGTGATCAAAGGTATCTACTTGTGATTTTTCTATGCTGTTATTTTACTGGAGAATAAAAGTGTCTCTGACTCCCTCATGATGTTGTAGACTAGAAGACCAATGAGAATACATCTAATAAATTAAAAAATAATTTTCATCCCTGTATTCAAAGGGGAGTTTAATGAGTTTTTTCATACAGTAAACAGTAGTGAGTTTATGAACAGTCCTACCAAGCTTGTGGTGAAGGCTATGTAAATTACACTGATGTATATTTATTCATGTACTTCTTGTGGGAATATATTTAGGGGCCTATAAGCATATATCAGAATTTGTTACAGGGAAGGAAACTTATGAGGAAGGCTTATTATCCCAAGAGTGGAATTAAGGTGAAATTAACAAGTAATTGAAGTTATCTTTGATCATGATTTTTCATTCCCTTTTTATTCCCTGCACCGAGGAAGTGAATATTTTTGATGTTTGGTAGAGCAGTACAATGCTGCACAGAGAAGCATAATGCTGAATTTTTATAATAATGTTTGTAATGCAAATGAGGGACACTTCAAAACCAGGTTGATTAGCATTTCTTACTAAAATGCCAGTCTCCTCCTTTTTCTTCATTAATTCTATCAGCAGATTACATAGCTAGATTTTAACGTTAGTAACTGTGAAGTGTGTGGTGGTTTCTCTTGATATAATTATTTGGTGGCTCTAAATACTTTGGGATTGCACGTTTAAAACAGTTCCTCCAGCACTAAGGCTTTAAAGTGAATTAATGAGCAGCTTGTCACCTCTGGGACCTTGCCTTTGAAATCCAGTCTGGCTTAAAGTGAACTCCTGCCACTTCAGGCCAGCAGCTGGTAAAAGGTTAGAAAATGAATGAGCTCCAGGGACATCGCTGAACTTCCACGGGAGCATATATTTACTTTAGTGCTGTTTTTCAGAGATCAAAACGGGGGAAATGCAGAGCTGCCGTGCAGTTACTCCCACAGACTGCATCAGCCAGCCAGAGTGTTCCCTATCACACAGCTCTCAGCAGTGTGCTCTGCTCTCCTCTCTATCCCTAGCTTCTACAAGGGAGACATGGCAACAGAGCAGCTTGAGCAAACGAGCTGTGTTCTCCTTCCTATGTGTCACTTAGGCTTTTTAAAATTATTTGTCATTTTTTTCATTGCCAAGGCTTCCTCATGTTCCCTCTTGTCCTTTATTTGGGCACTGGAATGGGCTGCCCAGGGAGGTGGTGGAGTCACTGTCCCTGGGGGTGTTCAAAAAACGGGTTGATGAGGCACTTGAGGCCATGGTCTGATGGTTAGGAATATGATGGGAGGTCCCTTCCAACCATAATGATTCTATGATTCTATTCTATTTATTTAATTTTTTACATAATTTATTCTCTATCTCCCAAGTCTTGCTTTCCTCCAGTGTGTGTTTTTTATTCTCTTATTTCTCTGTTGTCTCCCAATGGAAGACCTAATAAGTTATCTCATACTCCACCCCTGATGCATCTTTCCTTCCCTGCTGGACACCTGTGAGGAGCTATCTGTTACCTTTTTTGTTCCCATTGGAGAGATTCCAGAGGATGAACTGCTTGTTGTGCTGCTTTGATTGTAGAGAAGAAACAGGAGTGATGTTGCATGAGCTTTTAAGTTCAGAGCATCACTAAGAGTGTTTGGCGAGCTTAAGTCTCTTTTTTAAGCTGAAGTCTCTTTTTTAAGTCTCTGCCCACTTTTGATTCCAGTTGAACATTGCTATGCTGGTCAAATTTCTTTGCCCAACTGCATAAGGCAAGAAAAACCTGAGTTTTCAGGGATGGTATTTAAATAATACATGCAACTTTTGGTAAACATTCAGATTGTACAACTGAACTTGGGGACTTAAAAGCTGTGGAAGAACTGAAACTCATTGCTGTCCCTGGAGAAGCACTGATTTAGGGATACTTTAATCTGTTCTAATTTTTATATCTGAAAGCTGCCTGACTAGTGGCTTCCAGCATGGGGCTGGATCAGTGTGATAAAACTGCTAACTACCCAACATAACTCAATATCTTGTTCCTTCTAAGACTATGCAGGATTTTATCCCTTCTAAATTTCAATGTAATGTGTAACACTTCTTATTAAGATGGTCCTGGAGTCTCATCTTTGTTAGTAAATCATCTTGACAATCTTCTTCCTTTCATGTGTGTTGATTTTGATTAGGTGATTCATGAAAAGCCTGTTATTAGCCATTTCTTAGACCTTCTGTCTCCAGTAACCACTTGTTATTTAATCTGGTTGTAGATTACTGCTCAGCAACCAAGCCAAGGCTTGCTGCACACCAGGCAGCTCCATCCTCTGATTCCCCTTACAATCCTGCAGAAAACTTGTATGGAATTCCCCTTTTTCAGTAACAGAGTCACTTAAATTTGGCATTTAGAATAAAATGATTTGCACTATTGATGATTGCTTGAGCTCTTTGCTATTGAGACTGAGTCAGTTCTTAACGGTTCTAAAAATAAATGTAGCTCCAACAAGCTGCGTAGTTTTACAGCCCAGCAGTTTAGTTTAATTTGTGCGTGTCACATTGTTACATTGATGGCTTTTACTGTCCACTTTTTTTAGGTTTGAGAGTTGTATTATTTAAAAAATATTGTTGCTAAATGAATTGAGTGAAGGAAATCAATACCTTCATTTAGAGATAAAAGTTGCCTTTTTTTTTTCTCCTTTGTTTTTGGTTTTGAATGTGAACCACAGAAAAGTCTGAGTTGGAAGGGGCTTCTGGAGATCATCTGGTCTGACATTCTGTTGCAAGCCTTATATTTCAGGCCTTAGATTAGGTTATCCAGGACATGACCAAGCTGAGCCTTGATCACTTCCATCAAGGACATTCCATCACTTCTCTGAGCAGTCTATTCCACTGCTCTGTTGCTTTGATAGTGAAGAATTTTTTTCTTGTATCAAGAAGTACTTCATATTCAGTCAAAATTCCCATTACTTCATATTCAGTCAAAATGCACATTGATGAGGAGAGTACCACTGCTTTTTCTGTAGGCACTTTTTTTAGGTATTGGAAGATAACTAGATCTTCTGAGCCTTTTCTTCTCAAGCCCAGTTCATTTACATATTCTCCATATGGCAAGTTCTCAAAGTCTTTAGCGGCCCTTTGCTGGACCATATGCAATTTTTCAATGTCACTTGAAACATGGGGGTGGCAAAACTGGACACAGTACTCCAGGCTCTCCCTAGCAAGTGCAGTAATCACATCCTTTGGACGTGGTTTGTCTTCATTGCCTCAAAGGTGCTCTGCTGATTCACATTCACCTTGTTGTCTGCCATGGCCTCCAAGTGCTTTACAACAAAGCCATTTGGTGGACTTCTCCATGTCCAATCTGTACAGCTGGTCCCTAACTCAATGCTCTCCTATGGCTACAGGCATCTCTGGCCTCTTTAGTTTGAGTTGGGTCATGACTATCGCAGCAAGAGGTGCTGCAAGGGAATTGCTTCAACTGTGAGTGTCTTCTGGAGGGAGGATAGGAGGTGTTCACACACCCACCCTTCACCTCAGTGCTCTGCTACTAATGGAAGGGAAGTGGTGGTTTAATTTCTTTATGCCTACAGGAGCAATCTGGGTTTTGATCAGAAAGACATTGTAAGAGCACAAACTGTTTCTGTGTTGCATAAAAATGCCTGCCTGGCCTCAGACACTGCTGGGAGTGCTGTTTGCAGAATACTGAACTTGCCAGGCTCTCAGCCTGTCTGGCTTTTCTCTCTCTTGAAAGCTGACTTGCTCACTTTGCCTATTCTCCAAGCCAGGCATCCAGAGACAGGGGGCTCTGTTAGCATGACCTCAGCTTCCTCAGCAGGGCCCGAGGGATCAACGATGGCACCAGGAGGGTTTCCAGGCCCACCTGGACTGGAGCACCAAGCAATCTCCAGTCTGGTGTGAGAGACCTGCCATACTTCTCACAGGGCCTTACCTAGGGAGGCAGAATGAGAGGAGGAAGGGACAGGATGCACTGCACAGCCTCCCTCACCACCCAGGGTTCTGTTTGTTCCTTCTCTGCCACTGCCTCTAGCAGCTTTGTTCTGAAGGTTTTCTTAGGTGGCAGACAGTGGGCTCAGCCTTTGTGCTGCTCTGTCAACAATGACGCTGCAGTACTCCACTGCCAGGATTGTGATCACTTACTGAGCAGACAGTTGAATGTATTTGCTCAGTGGAAACAGGGTTGCATGGCCTTCCACATGAGGGCAAAACAGCTGAAAGAGCCATGGGAGGGTCAGCGAGCTCAGTGGGAGGTTGGGGAGGGAGGACTGCCCAGCCACAGCAGCAACTCCATGGGCTGACCAAGACCACCAAGCAGTGATGTAGCTTCTGCTCTCGCCTGTCCATTCACTTGCAATGCAGTGGCTGTGTGTGTGTTGTCAGGTGCCTGGCCAGGTTTCCAACATGGGAAAATAAATTAGGATTATTGTTTTTTTTAAAAAAAAGGAAATAAATAATTGAAGTTATTGATCGTGAAGTGCTTTATACCTGAACTACTCTGGGGCTCTATCAATGTCCTGTATTACTTGACAAGAATTATGTAGGACTCTTGATAGATGGGTGATACCAGGCCAACCTCTCTGTTAAGCCTGTGGGCTCTTTGCATGATTGGATTAGGTCAGTTCCTAATGGGATCTTTTTCCATATCACAAGCCAGACTCAATACAATGTAATCAGAGAAGAGCAGCTAGAATGCTAGCACGGCTACTTGTAATGAAGTGAAAAATCAACTTCACTTTTTCTTAGGTTGTTGCAGTAATTTATTTTTACAATTAAAAATTAATTCAGTCAGGAACCTGCTACAAAGTGATGATGGGGTTGCTGAGAGGCAGAGCTAGGAAGTTTTCCTAGCTCCCCTTAAAGCAAAGGCAGTGGAGAACCAAGAGATGATTAGTGTGGAGTCTGCTAAATTGAGAAGCACTCAGCGCATTCAAAATCTGAATTCTTATTAAATGTTCAGAACTTGACTCTGAATGGCTTTTTATTTGTAGGGGGGGGAGGGTGTGTAAGAGAAATATGTAAATATGGCAAGTTTTAATTTAGGCTTGAGAGGACAGTACCTTAGCCAGCTTATTGACATTCACCTTTCAGCAATGGTTTGGTCATATGGTTGATTTTAAATAAATCACCAATGAATAAAGAAAAAGAGAGACCATTTCTTTGGTAATGATAAAAGTCCAGTGCCCTTTGTCTGTAATAGAGCAGAAATGGTCCTTCTTGTTTGCCATCACTTAAATTTCCAATTACTTTTCCTGTTCTTTCTCATTCTAAAGTTAAAACACACTCAAATTGGTGCTTGCATTGTTCAATGAAGGTGAAATTTCAGCAAGTTAAATGTTCAGAAACAGGACTGATTTGATTTGTTAACCATGCTCCTGGGACCATTGCTTTGCTTCCAGATAGAAAGGCTAAGGAAAGTCAAACAGTTCCTGTATATTCCTAGTGTTACACCCTCTGTCTGACACTGAAACAGAGGTTGGCCCAACAGCTGAGGGGCTCTGTCCTTTGCAGGCTACTGAATTCTAGTCAAACTTGTGACTGGTGGGAAGGAGAAGACTGACACTGTCCCATTCCAATCATGACACCGAAAAGGTTCTGAAATGCCTTATTTGCCCTGACCATGCCTTTAGCAGAGCCAGACTGGGATCTATTACATGAAGGCAGTAGCAAGACCAAAGGGGAAAGAAAACAAGAAAGTATAGTCATGAGTTCGATCCTGATGTTACAGAAATGCTGGAATATATTGAACAGGTAGGTGATGGATAGTAAATTCATGCTACGAATAGACTTTGGTAAGCAAAATAATCTCCTCCAATTAGTTTCCTCCATGATTCATTTAGAGTAAATTTTCAATAGGACTTATTATCTGGGCCGCTGACGGCACTGGAAGATCAGTTTGCTACTGGGGAGTAGGAAATTGTATCTGGAAGGGCATGGTAGGAAGTGGGATCCATTTCATCAATTTCTTAGGAAATTAAGTTTTCAATTAAAATAAAATTAATTTATCTTCCTAGAGATAGGCCTGTAGAGGCTTACATTTGGGAGATTATCATCAAACATCCACAAACAGATGGCTCCCATGTTTCTTTACTTGTAACCTACCCAAGCAGGGAAAAAAAAAAATACTCAGTACAACTGGAGACTTGTTGGGGAGCTGTAGAATTGCCAAGAATCAGGGGTGTGTGTGTGTAGTGGGGTTCCTGCTGCTCAAAACTATTGGAGTTATTCATGGAGAGAGAGACCTATAATCAATTGTCGAAGAAAACTGATGAGGTGACAAAAGCACTCAGCTAAAGTCAAGTGAAACTGGTTTGTTCCAATGACATCTTTTTCACAAAAAGCTGCTTTTTTTTTTTCTGTTGAAAAAGTCAGGGGGTTGGGGTGTTTTTTCCTTTTCCCTTTTCTGTAAAAAAAAGACCCCTCCCCCCAAAAAAAATTCCCCTCAACCTCTCTGTAAAATCAAAACAATTCCCAGGAACAGTACTGCCAGTCTAGGGTACTTCTATTGGTTTCGTTTGACATCTGTTGGGATGAGGGAAGAGAATATTGTGAGAAGCAGCTTGGTGTTTGGTATTTGATAAAGTAGTTAATATTCTAGAAGCTATTGTTAAAGAAGATGCATAAATATTTTTTTATATGTAAGTTGAAGTGGTAAGTGCCGTGGTCTAATTTGGAGGAAACTACTTGATCTCCTGTTGAGTTGGGAGCCCCCAGCAGAGCTTGGGGAAGGTGTGAAGTTTGAAATTCTCCATTTTGGGATCGCTCTGCTGTTTCTCCAAAATGTTCCATCGCCTGTGTTTCCATATTCATCTTAAAGCATTTGCTAGCATGTGCAAAATCTCCAAAATGTCTAGTTCTATTGAAAATTATCCTCTCTAAACCAAGGTTCAGTCTCTTCCCACAGATGCAGAACTTGATTTGTGCTTGGGGAGGCACGGGTTTGATAAGTGAAGAGTTGATGTTGGCTCTCGGTTGGTGCTAGGTAGACATTTGGGAATGCTTAAACCCTTCCCCTCTCTTCATCCCATGCTTTCACTTCCACAAAGCTCGAAGCACTACAGATAGACCAGACAAACAGAAATTGTATTTTTAAGTGGAGGAGGAGGGGGAGAAATAAAGCTAAGATCAAACAGCGTTCACTGCTGCAATTGAGTCTGAACAGCTGGAGGCGGCAGGCAGAAAGTGGAAGAATTCAGATAATCCTACATTTGTATTCACAAAACCATAGAAAGATAATTTCTCTTCCAAACTGCCTGCTCCTGAGATGTATGCAACCAGGGCAGTGAAAAGCCAGACAGGGCAGAGCAGAGGCAACCACTGACCAAGAATGTCAGTTTGGTTAAAAAAAATGGTGCAGGAAAAAATAAGAGAATACTGAGAGGAAACGTGGAAGGATAAAAGCTGGCACTGGAGAGCAGTCTAATGCATTGAGGTATTGATCCAAAAAATGCCCTATAAGCTTTGCAAAGAAAGGATGTGATGCTTCAGTTTCCCTGGAGCATATAGGTACAATAATTTTGAAACAAGTCAGATAAAGGAGGAAAGAAGAAAAGGTATCTTAAATCTAATAGAAAGATGAAGCTTCTGTCATTTTCTAAACCCAAGTTACTATGCATCTTGCCATGAAATGCAATCCCAATTTGGGAATCACTGGGGCCTGGGACTACAGGTCTGGCTTGCTGCTGTCACATTCATCCTGAGAATTGTTGTGCAAATGATTTAGGAAATGCCTCCAAACTTGCACATACTTTCTGTGTTTTCTATATAAAAATAAATAGTTTTTATATAGAAAACAAATGTTTTCGATATAAAAAAAATGTAGAGAGGACAGATAGGGAAATGCTCATGTATCAAATAATACAGAAATATTCTTTGAGTATAGTCTCAATCCCAAGTAGTTGCTGAGTATTGATACTGATTTAACAAGAGCAGAATGGAGCCATTTGCAGTGAATAATGTATTAAGTAGTTGGAATGTGAAGTGTTTACTAAAATAACAGTAATTATACAAACCAAGCTAATGGCAGTGAAGCTGTTGGGAAGCCTGTGGAATGTGATACGTTGGTTCACTGCTGTATGAGTGCTGTGGGTAGGGGTTTTTTTTTATTTTGTTTGTTTTTTTACACAATACTCCAAATGTTTTCAATTGCTTTTTGTTGTTGCTTTTTTCTGAAAAATTGCTTTTAGATGGAAATATGGGAACACCAAGTAAAGCATGTTTTTCCCTGGTTCTGATGTCTCTTCATACCATGTTTAAAAACACCTACACAGTGCTATGTGCAACATGCAGAGTTCAGATTTCCTTTCAAAAAAATCTGAGTTTTTGAGTACTATGTTGAGATTGCAACTTTTTCTTGTTTTTTTGTTGTTTTTTTTTAAGTAAGCTTATACCACAACAGAATGTGATAAAAAGGGAAAAATGAGAATGGTTCTTCAGCATCTTCTGTCTGGAGGTAATAGCTAACAATATATTTGATTATGTCATTACCCAGATCTACTGTTTATTATACAGACTGCATCCATATAATTCAAATACAGCTAGAAGCCTATTAAAGAACTTTGTGTTCTCAACTGCAAAACTAAACTGATTCTGTGCCCACTGGCAAAGGCTGAAGTTTCCATTGACAATATGCAGAGACTTGGATTTTGTTGGGGTTTTTTGCAGCCAAAACTCATGCTTTTATGTTGTAAAGAATATATTAGAATACTGTCAAAATGCCCTTTAAATAATTTTATTTATGACTCAACATGTTTTCAAATATTTAATCTCTTTTGCCTTTTAGTGTGAAAGTTAATCTGTTATCTGTTATTAATGTCTCTTCGGATACACAAGTGCTCTTTTCCACAGGCGCACACATGTGCAGTGGAACAGAGCTATTTAACTATAAAACTTGGAATCCAACCTCAAGCCATAGATGCCAAATCAGAATTCTGTTTTTTTCCAATATACAATAAAGGCAATAAACCACTAACACACCATCTTCAGAAAGATTTTTATGAAAAATGTTTTTACAATTATGATTATTCACCATTCCTCATTTTGTGAAATTACTTAGCAAAAAAACCCCTTGCCTGGATATTGCAGGTGTTTTTTCTTCTAACAACCTGCTTTGTTTTGTGTATAATTTATAGGGGAAGACGTACAAGTAAGCTAATGAAATAAGTGGAAATGGATTGAGGTGTCACCAAGAGGAGGGCATGCAGCTCCCTTCCTAGGGACGGTGAGGAATGGTGGGCATGGGCAGATGAAGTGGTTGCCTGTGCTCAGTATGATCCATAACCTCAAACTTCAGAAAGCATCCCTAATCGTGACATCTGTTGGAAAAGATAAAGTCCTGTGGATAGCAGGGCAAAAAACCTTGAGTTTTCTCAAAATTGCTCTTGCTGGGTCCTGAACCCTTTGAGGATCTGCAAGTAGCTCCAAGCCAGGAGCCATCAGCACAGCCGTCCGCAGGGCCGCGATGGCAGGAGCCTCTTGCTTTTGGGTGGGTGTGAATTCAGGGGCCTCCCATCTGTTGACTTCCCAGACTGAAGGGAAATTAATTGCCTACCACTTTCCACCCCTCCTCTAGGCCTGGTTGAAGCTGACTAATGGCTTCCAAATGTGTTAGAAGACAATTTCCATAGAAAAGGATGGAGAGGCAGGCAGATGGGAGGAAATTGCCCCGGCCTTATTTATTCTAGGGAGCCAGGATCAAAACAGAGCCTGTGTGTGCATTATAAGGATTAATTCAGGCTTTGGGTCTCATCTAGGCTCCTCTCTCCAATAGTATGAGTTGAAACCTTTGTCTCATGACTTTGCATTTTGAACATGACTGCTGTAGCCTCAAGTCCTTGCATGTATCAGCGTGGCCCACTCGTGGCAGGAAATTAATTCTGAACTGTTCTGCTGTCTACTGAGGGTTGGTTATTGAAAGCTGGGACATCCACTGAACTTTAGGTCAGATGAATAAACTGTTCTGTTACAAGGAAGCATCTCGTTATTGAGGAATTGACTTCTGAGTAGTAATAATTGTATAAATTAGCATTAATTTAAAAAAACCCCATAGTATCAAGAGATTTTGCAGAACTGTTCAGCAAATGTTGTATGCAAGAAGAATGAAGTAGTAGGCCTCGGGGGTTAGGTTGGAGGAAGAAGCAAGGAAAATGATTACAGTAATTGCTATCAGCAGTGATGGAAGGTGTTTTGGCAACTTCACATCTTGAACATAAAAGGTGTGTGTGCATAAAAGGGTCAAGATACGTATCTACGGGAAAGTTGGCAGAAGCCAACAAAGCAGAAGTCTGGTTTTGACAGCAAAGATCAATCAGCTCCCTTTAACTGATTGTATCCAAAGTGAGCTCCTCTCCCCCTGCCTAGGGCAGCTACCTGAGGCTGCGGCAGGTAGATGCACTCCACTGGATTGTTTAATTTCTTCTTATTGGCATTAGAAAGAATATTTAAAAAGAAAATCTGCCACATGTGAAACTCTACATATTTTATGTGGACCCAGTCTCTTGGTGGCCATTTATATTTTAGAAACTGCCATGTTCAGTTTTATTAAACTAGCCTGAAAATGGAGAGCAACTGTTGTTTTCCAGAGCTGTTGACCTTGTATTTCACAAGTAATAAGATTTTCTTTACTGTAGCTACTGCAGGCTTACTAAAAACTGAGTTTGTTTTTTTTTTCTTAGTACTTTTTCCATTTCTGGTACATAGGCTGATGCACACACTGTTCAAATGAACGACCAAGAAATAACTTGCGAAACATGAAAGTAGAGCGAAACCTCTGAAAGCACAAGTGCTGTTTTCAGTTCAAACTGAGTTTTCAAACAGAAATGTGCACCAGTTTCACAAATTCTTTGGGGATTTTTGTTTGTTTGTTTGACATGAAAGTCCTTCAGGATGCAGATGTGGCATCAGTATCACCCTTAGAAAAGAACTCTGATACAGGGATCCATTTTAGTCAAAGAGTGGTTGAACATATTTTTTCTGTTGTGTTTTCATGTCTCTATCCATGACTCCTGCCTGTAATTTTGCTGTACTATAAACCAGTAGAGCTTTCACACTGTGTTTTATTTACAGTTTTACTTAGGTTTTAGGAATCAGAACTCTTCCTTGTGCTTGAATATCTGAATTCTCCTGGTGAGGGGGGGAAAAAAATCCTGTATCATTCTTAATCTAAAATCAAATAAAAACTCGAATGATTTTTTTATTTAGGTCGTCCCCCCCTGAAGATTTTGCAAACCATATTAGGATTTTGTACAGGATTTGATTGTCCCTGGAGTTGCATTGACTTCCCCCCCCCTTTGGACTGCATTGCGCTTCCTTGCCAAAGCTGACAGATCTGAGAGTGGTAGGGTTGGGTTTTAAATTTGTTTTTGTTGGGTTTTTTGGTTTTGTTTTTCTGAAAAAGTAAAGAGAATAAGGAAATACACTGAAGTAATAAAATAGTTTGCAATAAAGATTGGTCAGGGTTTTTTGTTTTGTTGTTTTCCCCCAGAATGGAAGACAAATAAATTCAAATGAATGAAAGGTTTTATTTTCAATGTCCACAGGCACTTGTCGGGAATGACTTTTCTTAGTAGGGTGCTTCAGTTGTGGACCTGTGCATGAAACTGGAGAGTCTGTATTAGTGTGTGGGGATTTTGGTTAGGGCTTTGGTTATGTCTTACAGGAGGCTGCAGTGTATGTGGAATCCACCATCCCGCTGTTGCTTCCATCATATAAATTTTCCAGAACAAAGCAAAAGGAATGCATTTACAGTAACATCTGTGGCAGATCTTATGACTGTGGTTGATCCAGTAACTCTTGTGATTAAGTGCTGGAAAAGTCTCGTAGGCAAAAGCACAGAAGATGGTTTGGGTGAGGTAGGCTCAGGCATTAGGTGGAAAAAAGCAAACGGGTCCTTTTTCATAGCAGAGGTTTCTGTTTGAGTGTGTCAGCAAAAATCACGGAAGAAGAGAAATATTCCATAAGTTACAATAAACAACAAATAGAAGAAGCAAACAAAGGATTTGGTTTGATCAAAAAATTATTTACTTTTTCTCTGAAAACTGCCCCAGGAGGATACCTACAGATAGTCTTACTGTGTGTATATCTGCCTTTCACTCTGCCTGCATGCAAAGTACATACAGAATAATTTATTGCAAGTTTCAGAACTGATCATCCGCAGAAGCCTGTCAAGAGCACAACATTAACTGAGCATAGAGAGGAAAATAGTTTGTTTTCATCTTTCTGTGACCTTGCTGGTAGTGGAGATAAAAATATAAATTGTGATTTTGATTTTTTTTTTTACATTTCCTTTTAATTTGATATGCCTTCAAACAAAGAACAAATGTTCCTATGGCATGGCAGAATTCTGAATTCCTAAAATATATTTGTCTGCAATTCCTTTTTTAAATTGGAAAATTGTTTTCCCGTGTAACAAAATGACTAAAACTGAGAATTTGATGGAGAAGCAAAGGAAAATAGCTTAAAGCATTCTTTATTATACTCTTGCAAATTCCATTTGAGAGAGTGTCTAATTTATATCTCAGAGAAGACACATGCCAATAGTTTAGGTATCTCTGTCTTCTAGAAGTGTCAGGCTCTTTCTTCAACACGCAAAGTGGCAGCTTGATTTCAACGGAACTCTATTATTTTTGAACAGATGAATAATTACTTGCCAAAACAATACTGATGTTAGATTATGGACTAATACTGGGTGTTCTGATGCACAGATTTTTAGCAGAGAGGCAGGAGATCAAAATTCTCTTAGGAAATACTGTAATAGTTTGCATTCCCTCGTTCTCCCTTGTTGGCACAGAAGTATATGCTCCCTCTCTTGATGGCGAGCTGGAAGTGACACTTTTCAAAATAACTTGACAAAGATACTTTTGAAACTGTCACTTCATTATGATAATTTAATTATTCATTTTTTTCTTCAAAGAAAACTTCCATTTATTTGCAGATTCTCATGCATATTTTTATCTACTGCTTTTGGAACTGGAGCATAATATCACCAAAAGCTATCGGTGTAAGAAAAATCGAGAGATTGGCACTTACGAATGGAGTTTTTGGTATTGCAATTGTGTGGGGTTTTAAATCAAAAATAAATATTAAAATGTGTCCAAAATGCTGATTTTTTGCCTTGAAACTGTCAAATAAAAATTTAACCACACAAATTGCATAACCTACGTATTCATGCACAACATACTCGTGAATACAAATAACAGACTAGATTACAATTTTATAAAATATAATACTGTACTTTATAAAAATGCATCTTTCAAGGAAATAGTTTTTTATTGTAAAATAACTTTTATTGTATGGATGGCTTTGCTGCTTCTAGAAGGTCAGAGGGAGAACGTTTGGGACTATTAAGAGAGTTTGAGTAAAAGTACAGTTAAGCTTATCATGGTTTAAGTGTTGGTGTATTAATCAGATTTTTTCCAAGATTTCAGGTTAATTTTGTATAACAAATACCACTTGATAGTAGCAAGACCTGGATAGGTAACCATTTTGATGAATACTCTATTTTTATACTATTTTCTGCTTCAGTAACAATTTCTATGGCTAAGAGAATATATATTTTGGAACTTCATCCAACTTCAAGGATGTCATATTATGGGAGCGCCTCTGTCCTCTTTGCAGGATTAACCTGCTCTTGGTTCCAGAAATGAAGCCATAGCCTGTAGGTTCCTCAAGTGTGGTTACCATCTGAAGAATTTTGATGTTGCTTTTTTGTTCTTTTCTATGTATTTGTAGACTGACTGGTTAGATTTAGTGGAATATTTGCAAATTTCCATCCTAATTTCTAGGACGAGCATTATTTTCGTGACATTTTAAACGTGCGCCTCCATGCTTGGGTTTATACACACACCACGTATATCCAAATTACATTCTACATCTGTATATTTAACATCAAAGTAGTGATGCCCCCAAAAATACGTTGGGTTTTTTCTACAATATAAAGTTTTAATTTACAGAGACAAACTCTTGCAAATGGAAATGAAAAAGTGAATGATTTGAGAAAACAATGTCACAGTAGAACAATCTCCACATAATATGTAATGCTGTATATGCTCCATTATAAATATTCCCCTCCAAGGGGAGTCGCAATATGCATTTGCTTAAAACTCCATGATAGTTAATGCCTGGTGTAGCTGAATATTGTTGCAAAGACCTTTTTAAAAATCTCCAATATTGGAGGACTCAACTGAAAATAGCTGTGTGACATGCCTGAAACAGATTCAGACGTCTGTGCCGAGCATAAGGAAAGTCCTGAATACCAGGATTACGGATCCCGCAAATCCTCTGCTCAGTTTTACAGAAGGATCAGGCAGTTTATGTATTCAGTTAATCTATTTTCGCTTTAGTGTAATGACTTGCAGCTGGAGCCCACTTCATTGGCAGATCAGAAGCTACACGGTAATATCTGTCCGACCCGTACCGTTTATCTTGGAAGGCTAATTGTTTAGCTTATGGCATGTTTTATTCTCCCAGGCTACACTTAAAAATAAACAAAGCCCAGGCAGCCCGGACTCTGCTCCCCTGTGAGAACTCTGCAATGCCCGTGGCACTTGGTGCCTGCGCTGGAAGCACAGGCAGAGGATTCTGGGCAGCACAGATTTATCTCGCCAGGCCGTGTCTGGGTGGTCTGGTAGGTGGTCAGTCCACACGTCTCATGAGGACTCTTCCCCAGATCCTTTTCAGATGCTTTCTAAAGCCAATGCTTGAAAACCCTTCGGCTCACCCTGGCTGGGGATGTTGAAGTGGACTGTCTGGCAGGACAGGCAGGTTTTTTTGACTTGTCATTATCTGAAGTTAAGAGGATAACCCAGCCTCCAAAGCCACGGCGCCTCCTCAGGTCTTTAGTCTTTTGTTTATTTTTAAAATGTCCCTCTCAAGCTGTGTTACTTCGTTTAACAAAGAGCAGTTTCCTTTCCTGCCATCTAGTATTTGCATGCATCAGGGGCCAAGTCTTTCTGGAAGTCTGGCTCTACGTTTCAGGGAAAACAATATCAGAGCTTGGCTGCTGGTGTGCAGCACCTCCAGTAGCTGAGCCATCAGTTGTGAACAGCGTTCTGCAAAGCTTCCTAAAATCGCAGGTGCTCTGGTTTGCTATGCTAGGAGGAAGTTGGTTTGGGGAGCTCGTTGAACTCTCAAGTTTTCAAGTCATTGAATTACTTGAAAATGAGAAGATTCTTCTTTTCTGAGAGAAAAAATGTTTAAATCTTTCAAAGTATGAAGTGACTGGAGCTCACAGAATCTGAGGTCCTCTTGGCTTGCTGTGATATGTTGGCATCTGTATCACTTTGAAAGATGGGACCAAGTTATTTAGGCCCTTAATGAAAATTTCACGTTGAAGCTTCAGTATCCACTGCCCTCCATTGACCTGCTGTGGGTGGAGACCAGGATGGGAAGGCAACGACTGCCTGTTTTCTGCCAAGGAGCAGAGTTTCACTTCCATTGGGCCAGTACGCACCCGAGGGCGATACGACCTTCCTACATCAAAATGTTGCATGATGGGCAGGGCTGGCCTAGTGCTTATTTGGGTAGAGACTTTCATGGATCAGTCTTCCAGCATTTGTTCATGGAAACGGGAGACCTGACTGGTAACCACTGTGAAAATACACACATATGACCTGATGGATGCACTCTACATGCAACCTTGGGATATGAAATGTATACAGGCTAAAAGACCCTACGAGCACATGTACGTAGGCACACAGTCATGTTTCTGCTTTGCTGTGCATATTTTGGACTTCATTAGCTTCTGTCCACAAGTAATTAGATGTACAGTCCGCTCTTTCTCCTATCACTTTGGATTCAAATCAGCTCGCTTGGAGCTCACATTTAATGCAAGCTTCTGCAATTAAACCCTTCCCCGTGGCATTTTACCACATGGTGTCATGCTGCAGTGTTGTTTACTTAATCGCTTTGCTTTGCTGGATGGCAAGTGTTTCATTAGGAACCATTATGAATTTGTTATAATGCAACTTAACCTAATGAGCTCTTGTCTCCAGTCAGGACAGGTTTGCCTTACTGTTTGATACCATTATCTAGGTAAAGCCTCAGTAGAAACTGGGCTAGGGAGTCTTTTGCACATCTTAGAATACAATTATGTTGTCACTAGGTGACATACCTGCAAGACTTTGTGAGATTCATTTAGTAGCTCAGCTGCAAAATACTGCAAAAGACTTTTAAAAGTGCAGACAATTAATTTAACATGTAAACAGTAATTGTTTGGAGAGATACCACGGCTGTGTAATATTAGTGTCATTCTTGTTTTATTGTGGTAAACTTAAATTTAGCCTTCTGTTGTAAAGGCAGAAGCATGCTTTTAATTTGAACTATAAAAGTGAGTTGAAACATTGCCTTCCAGGTATTGGAATTGAGTCCTCGTCTTTGATTTTAGTAAGAGAAAAGTTAGTGGTGGGAATTGTTTTAGAGCATGTGATTCAAATTCAGTCTCTGGCAAGTACCTTGATTCAGGGCTTAATCTAGAGTTTGGCACTGCTAATAAAGGTGGAGTGTAATTATTTACTAACTGGCACCTAAATTAAGCACTAAGCACATGCTGAATTATTTGTATGAAGATAACCTGTGCTTTCAGTCTTAGTGGGAAAATGTTGTGGCTCCCCTGTGAGGACCACAGGAATATGCAGTCTTTATTTCCCCATTGAGTCTCCTTCGCCTCCTTTTTCAGACTTTGTGCACATCTTGGAGTCAGATTTCTGTATCTTAATAGGGATGGAATGCAGATTTCTAGGAGACTGATGTTTGGCAAATAGGCAGCCTCATCTTTGGAAATGTTTTTCATCTTAGTAACTCTGTCCTCAAGAAATATTGAGGNCCCTTTTGTTGAATTTCTCTTGTCTCTGTTTTGCCCCTTTTTTTCTTTCCTAATGTTTCTTTTAAATTTGCTTCCTTGATTACAGAGTTTCCTAACTGTGAATCACTGAGCAGTGAATCTCCTTTTTCACTATTTTCACCCCATTCCATGGCTTCCATGTTTACACAATGATGTGCAACTTCACCCATTATCAGACTCCAACGTACTGCAGAGGTGGCTCTATGTGTGAAAGGCCTTGGGAAGGACACAGACTACTACTTTAGCAAGTTCCCCTCAGCTGGCCTTTCATGTGTAGAGCTCACACGACCTATAGCTGAGAGAAATGGACTTGGCAAAGCCACTTCTCTCTGCAGCAGACTCAGCGTGCACAGAGCTGGCAAGGTTGAGCTACAGAGAAACCCAAGTGTGACATGAAGGCCAGAGTATTCATCATCTGGGCCAGAGTCTGGCACTACTTTATGGCCCTTTTTTGAAAAAAACCAAACAACTACCAAACAAAAAAACCCCAACCCCTTTTCTCCCTTTCCCTGAGAGCTGCTAGCTTATTTTCTAGAAAAATATCTAAAGTATTTAGTGCTAAACTTCCTTTTAGATGAAAGTTGGAAAGAGCTTTACAAGATATGTGCAGAAATTAATGTTAGCGACAGATGTTTAAGCTTTAACTAAATGAGGCATTCTTTAGCCAGATGATATCGCTCGTTGTTATGCTGAAATATTGATCTAGAATTATGAACTCCTAATCCCTTCCTCAGGCTCCCACTGCTGGATTCCAGATGTGGAGGATACTGTGCTAAAACAGTGCTGCTGCTTTTTCATGCCTCAGAGTTTCATTTCTTTCTCTTCCGTTTTCAACTTTATCTCCTCCTCTAAGATACGATTCATGATTTATGAATGTCATCAGTAGCAAGCAATGTCCCAGCACCTTAATTTTGATATATCTGCATTTACACACAAAACTATGAGTTTTCTAGGAATTTGAAAACAGGTATTTTGAAGAGTTTTCCTAGATCTGAAGGTGCTCCCAAACCTGTGGATGAGTTGTTTGTTGTATGTATTGGATTCCAATTTAATTTACAGACTGTAGTAAGATTATATCAATAATTCAGAATTATTATTAAATATTAGGAATAAATATACTAGAGTGCTATAAATTAGCATTTATTACCCAGAAGACTTTTCCCCAAAACAATGACAACCTATTGCCTGCACAGCATAATTATAGGCTATGGATTCCTTCTTTTAATGCTGTTCCAGGGATTGGTTAGTAGGAAATCAGGTGTATCTCCACTCCAAGGACACCTTTGCACTCACATACGTGCACGCACACAGGCAAAGTAGGATTTGAGAGCTGTTTCTATCTCTTCAAAGCCCATTCTGTAGTGTGCTGCACAGACTGAAGGAGTACATGATGTATTTTTTTTAACATACAGATTTACAGCGCTAGGTAACTGTTTGTCCTTTTGTTGCTTCCTTGTTCTTCCAGGAAAAAAAAACCCACCATAACAAACAGATGGGAGAGGTACCTGTGTGAGTCTCATACTGTGCTATGGATGGCCTTAAAAGGATTTTATAAATTTATGGCCTCTATCATCTGAAGTTCTATTCTTTCATAGCATTACAATGGGTTGGCTGCTGAGTTGTGCGTTACTGCACTCTACTTGAGCTGTTTGGAATATTACTTTGAGAATTGGAAGGGCTCCGGGGTGCTAAAACTGATTATGAGATTTTTCTTTGCTTGACAAGATGAGCAGGTCCATCTGAGGTATAAGGCAGTTATGTGGATTGACGGCAGACAGGTTTCAATCACAGTCATGTTGTGTTTTGCTCATCTTTGAGGTTGGATGCCAGTGAAATTGGCTTTCAAGAGGATAATTACAGCCCAATCAAATCCTCGGGTTAAATTTCATGCCTCTTATTTATTTTTTTCAATTATTTTAAGAGATTCCAGTGACTCAGCGTATTCTGAAAGTTCTTCAGAAACTTTGTTTATAATTTGTCTTCCTGAAAATAGGAGTAAAAGGTAGTAAATTGAGCAAAAACTCCAGCTGTCCGAAAATCTTCACTGAAAAATATCACCAGTGCCCAGTCCTTATTGGTAAATTTTTCCATCTGTTGGTGAGTATTATTCTTCAGCATGCGTTTGACAATGGTTTCATGTGCTGATACCTCAGGCAGGAGTCTGGGCAGGCTGGTTAAGTGATCCTGGCTTGTAATTGTCCGCCCCTGAGATAACCTCCCACAGTCAAGTACCTGACCCTCTTAAGAAATCAGGAGTTAACTCTTACAAATGGGGACTGTTTTAAATGGTAAAATAATCCCTTTAGCTAAGCAGGATAAGCCCTGAGACTGGGCAAAGCCCTTTTAGGAAGTTATAGTTATACATTCCTCAACAATAATGCAACATTCACAATTCCTCCAGTATCATCATACCATTTACTGGTCTCTGCCCACAGAGGCTGGGTAAGCTATGGCTTTTCTTAATCTACTTTCTTGTGAGCCACTTGCTGTAGTCCCTGGTTTTCATTTGTGTGCTGGAAAGTCTCGGTTCAGGCTCCTGCTGCTTGAACTGTCCCTCTTGCCAACTGCTTTGCAGTTCCAAGTTGAATCAAACTGCTTCACTGAGGATTGGGTTGGGCTCCTGCTCAGTGCCCAAAATCCAGCTCCTCGCACAGCAGGTTTGTCCTTTCCAAACCTTCCTGAAAGACTTTCTGGTGTGATGGGAATTCTGGTAATAGCCAGACAATCCCCTCCCTCCATTTTGGACGGACTGAAGTCCCCAGTAGCTGGCATCCCACCTCTGCTCCCTGGGGCTGATGTTTATCCCGTTCTCTTTTCTGGTGTCCAGCATTAGAAGTTATTTCACAAGCACCTTCTGCATGAAGGTGCTTCTTGCCCTTGCAAGACTGGAAGTGATGCTTTAGACTTTGATACTAGAACACACAGTTCTCCTACTAAAGACATTCCCATTCCTTTTTTTTTTTTTTTTGTAAAACTTTTTTACCATCCTGAGCTTTTTCTACTGTTTCTGCTTCTCTTATTTCTACTTCTTGAATTATACCATATCTGAGTTGTGGAAAGCTGAGTTTTTACTCTGTAATGTAGCTGGTGTGATTCGGCAGTGCCCTGGTATATGAACTGATAAGTTTTATTACGTTGAAGTTCACTCTTGGTCTGGAAACCAAATTCCCCTGCCTTTGAAGAAATTCTACTGAATTCCCTGAGCAAATTTTTGTTGCTCAGAGTGCCATCTTTGTTCCTTTCACACACCCAGAGGCACCATTCATGCAGAGGAGGTGTCACTGAGCCATCTGAGCACTTGCCACCTATCTTGAGGAGAAAGCAAAGGGTTTTGAAACCAGACCAAAAGACGAAAAAATGAACAGTTCTTGCTCAATTATGCACACGCTCTGTTTGAGGCTCTGCCCCTTCGCTGGTCCGGGTGTGAGCAGCAGAGGACTGTTAGATTAATATTAGACTTTCCAATAACCTGCCCCTACCTGGTGGCATGGGAGCCTGGCATACTGTCTCCAATAGACAGATAAACTTTTGGTATCCATGTATGACAATGGGAAGAGAAACACAAGATCAGTGGAAAAATAATGCAGCACTTCACTTTTACATCATCTGAGATGGTTGACATTAACCCTGGGACCAAACACAACTGAAGCGAATCAGTCAAGATCCAGTTTAAGCAGTTTTGACGTTTTTCTTCCAAATTCATTGTTTGGCACTGTGTAATCCTTTAATACAAAGCAGTTGTTTTCATTTTTAATGTTAGTTACAGGAAAATTTATGATGTATTTGTACTTCTCTGCAAATATTCAAGTGCTCTTCTGGAAGAAGGTATGCAATAAATAATGTTACTTCATACACAGAGTGGACATTAAATCATTTAATAGTATAATAAGAAAGCCTTGAACTAAAATCCTTGTAGGCTTTCTGAAGGTTTTTTTATTAGATTTTTCCCGTATTGTGTCCTTTAATGGAAAACTTTCCCTCCTGCTAGTATATATTCTCTTATCTTAAAATATGGTAAAATATTTACTGTACCTAGACAACAGAGATACAGAAGAAAGACAAATATATCTATATTGCATCATTGTTATAATTTGAAGTATTTACATGCCTTTTAAGAACACTGGCAAGTTTGAGTGGCTGACAATATATAGTGGTGCTTGCATTAGCTCAAGTTTGCAAATACCAAAATCAAGAAATAGGATTTTTTCAGTTTCCAGTGATCACTCTGAATTACTTGGAACTCAGTTGCTTAGGAAATGTGATGGTGTTTTATTTCTTGGTGCTACTGTTACATAAAAAAAAATATAATACTACAGCTTTCTCCTCAAGTAGGCTTAAAATACACATGGAAGCTTTAAAGTCTAAACTGATACAGATACATATTGAGCAAGAACTGAGTGCAGGTCTGACAGTACCAAAGCCCTTGAGCTGAAGGAGTGACTTCATTTAGGAACATACTTATGCTCTGAAAAGTGAATGTAGGGGGATGTAATTGTAGAGGTGAAATTTTTGAGTTTCATTTGTCTCAATGACTAGATGAAATGTCACAGGCACAAATAAGATATTTGGCTGTAGCTGGCTGTTTTTCCAAGAGTTTGCAAGTCAGGCTTCATGCCTTCTCACCAGCTAACCATCCCCCCCCATTTAGCTTCAAGACAAAATACTGAAGGGACATGGAGGAGATCTAAAGATAAGAGGAACTATCTTCAACTTGCCACCCTTCAGGATGGAATTGCACTTAGAAATTCTGAAAAGCTGAGAATCAGATTAGTGTTTCTGCTTTGATTCAAACAAGGGGAGAAGTCCTCTGCCCATTACAGAGAATCTGATCCCAGAAGAGGTGCAGGTCACAACTTCTCCTCTTATCTCTAATGGGGAACTGGATTCTCCCCACTGTATAAAAACAGTGCATCACTGTATAAAAACACCTTGTCAGAAATTGGATCAGAATTGGATCAGATTCTTGGTCTGTGTAGGGATGACATGTCAGAGGATGAGATTTCCAGTGAAATAACTTGTGTACCATGCAGGGAGATATGCCTGCTCACATTCCTGTGTACGGTGCGAACACCCACAGATCTGCTTTTATTGCCTGCCTTCCTTCAGCTGAGACTCCGTGAAATCCTGCACAGAGGGGGGCAGATTTTATGACTGGATTTTATTTTATTGCTTCTGCTTGTGCATTTGCTCTCTGTATTTTTGAACTTCCTACGTATATATGTCTGTAGTGCTAGAAATTCAGGAATAAATTTGCAACTAATCTTGAACAAAACCTTTGCAGTGCAACACTTTGCTTCAGGAAGGTTTCTTGGTCACGTATTTGCTTTTATGAAAAAGTAGAAATAGATTGAAATACAGAAAATATTCTGGTGTGAATTTATCTTGAGCTTACTGTTGATTTTCAGCTGTGGTTAAAAAAACCTTATACAGCACGGGAGCTACTTCAGCCATACGCATTCACTCTTCGAGACATTCCACCAAGAAGAGGTTGGGGTTTTTTGTTTTGCTATTTTTTTTATCTCTGTGCCTTTTAGTCCCCTCTTTGTTCCTCAAATGCAGAGTGTGGCATGTTTCAATTCCTTTGCTCCCTGGAAATGTTAAAGCCATTTGCTGTTCTAACTGATCCCTGCTTGGAGTGTTTCATTACTGACGCAATCTCGAGGTGAGCATTATAAAGTGAAGTATTATTCTTGATCTCACTGCGAAGCAGTAGGGTGTCACACTGCAAGCAGCCAATGTCAAAATCGCCTTTTCTAAAGGTTTTCTTTTTTTAATGTGAGGGTGAAGTGCATTTAAGGCTGCATTTGCTGATCTTGGAGCTTGGGATGTAACGAGTAAAATGACAGAAGAGTATGACCTTGCAAAGAATGAGAGGGATAAAATCTACGTGAGCTTTGGGAGTAATGGAAATGAGGCACAGTCCAAATGAATGAGACCTTTAAAGGTTGCCTTTCCCTTCAAAGAGGTTTTAGATACAATATGAAGCTTCCAACAAACCCGTAAGAGAAGACAATTACAGTACTGTCCATAGGGTTCAGGATTCAAGGTGTTCAGAGTGGCTGCAGTTTGAGAGTCAGAGAAAGCATTTCTCATTTAATCTATTTAACGAAAATGGAATAGTGTTTTCTTGCTCTTAGTATGTAGAATATTTAGTTATTAATTTGGTTTTATACTGTTTTCACTGCTGAGATTTGAGCAGATTGTGGAAAATTAATTATCTCAGCGCATACCATACTTAGGAAGTATTGATTTGCCTTTTCCAGTTAGAGAAAATTGTACTTTTTTTTCCTTTAAAATTGAATTTATTTCTTCAGAGGAGTTAAACTGGAAAATGCTGCATGAAAAGTCAGTGTTCTGAAAAACGGGGTGTATCAAGTGGGTTTTTTGAAACTAATTTGAAATATTTTGGGCAGCCTTCTTTCACAACCACCCCTTGTAGTGTATCAGTCCCCAAAGAAATCATGCAGTGCATCTTCAAGCCGTTGAGAGGTTGTGGAGTCTCCTTCACTGGAGACATTCAAACCCCGCCTGGATGCGTTCCTGTGTGATGGACTCTAGGTGACCCTGCTCTGGCAGGGGGGTTGGACTGGATGATCCTTCGAGGTCCCTTCCAGCCCTAGAATTCTGTGATTCTGTGTTACAGCACGAGGAGTGATTATGTGCAAATTTAAAAGGTGATGAAGGTGTACGTTGAGGGCCCAGGTTGAGGAAAGGCAGTTTAACAGTTTCCCTTTGGTAGCTGAGGCCCTACGAGAGGGTGTCCTTCATGACTCGGGCAGCAATGAGGTTTCCATGAGCATTTCTTACGCTTAGTTATGTTTTTTACTCTGCTGGTGCAGCTGTCTTCTCCTTTCTATGCAGTCTTCTTACCCCTGACTTTCACCATGTTCAAAGCTTTTTCCTCTTTCCCTGCCTTCGTGTAACTGAACTGATTTTATTTTATTTTTATTTCTCTAGAGTTGTTGATTTTGGTAAAGGGAAAGAGATGGGGGTGGGAAGGAGGTTGATTTGGTACATGGGGATTTTTTTGGCGTGCCTTTTTTTTTTCATTTTCATAATCTCACTTTCTTTGGAACAGAAATCTATAGTTCTAGAAACTGTGGAAAAAGATACATGTTCACTTTAATTTTTCTGTTGTATTTTTGCTTTCTATTCCTCTAGATGCCTCTCATGACTGGCACTGGTCACACATTGGTGCTGCTCTTGCACGTCCTTTTGTAGTTACTCTGCTGCTCTGTGTAATGAACCCTCCCTCTCTCCCCATCTCCGTGCTGTGCTTTTCCTTTCTCCTTTTCTACCAGATTTCACTTGTGATTTCTTCAGCAGACACATATGAATGCTCAGAATTTCAAAACAGCCCACAGCTGCAATTAGCCATTTGTCAAGGTGTGCATGAACCAACGGGCCTCCTCGCAGCACTGAAGCCCTTCACTCAGTCTGCTGACACACCACAAAATTATCCTCTTAGCTCAATGAAAGAGTGAAGTCCCATAGCAATAGGAGCCCGTCTGGGCAATATATAAAAACCCATTGTGTGCATGGGGTTTTTTTCTTCTCCTTCAATGTAGGGTTGTTTTTTCCTTTCATCTAAAGTGTTTCTAAAGGCAATAAAAGCTTTGTCCACCAGCAGTTATAAATTTCTGGTGTGCCACACCCCCAATTCAGTGCTATTATGCTTAGGCTTGTACGGCTGGAACCCCACGAGGCATTTTCAAGTATCTTCTCCATCCAACTCAAGCAGTTCTCATCACTCCAGAAATGTCTTTCTTTAGCTTATAGGACAGAAGAATGAGCTCCCTTCAGAGCTTAATATACCTCTGCTTCACATAGAAGCTGAAGGGGTGCTGAGGTAATGTAATGAGAGCACAGGCAATCCGAGTTGGAAGTAAAATTTTCTCTGTGATGTGCTCAACCTTTTCTGCCCTGGGGCTTGGAAACCGAAATCTACTCTTTAATTTAGCATTCTCCGCCTGTACACTGAAATGCCGCTAATGATTTGAGAGAGTTAACAAGAGGGTAGCAAAAATGATATGTCAGATATGTCTGAAATCATAAAAATTCTAGAGGCAAGACAATTTGACTCATGTCAATGGATTTTGAAAATATAATTTTCTGTCTACTGGAGGCCAGGGAAGAGAACATATTGAGTTCATTTGTGTCACAGTATTTTTACAAACTCCTTATTAAATCAAACGTGAAGTAAAGGTTCATTTTAATAACAGTTAGTGTGCTATTATCCTTATTTCTTTAGAATGGCAAAATAGAATAATTATCAAATTTAAAAATAGTATAAAAAAATCTAGATTGTTTGGGTTTTGTTTGGGTTTTTTGTGTGGTTTTTCTTTTTCTTTTTTCTTTTTTTCTTTTTTTTATTTTTTATTTTTTCTTTTTTTATTATTTTTTCTTTATTTTT